>RJWM01006967.1:0-81005 GCA_004363535.1 Dasyprocta punctata | reverse complement strand
CACACACACACACACACACACACACACACGAACATGCACACACGAATACGCACACACGAACACACACAAGAACACACACACACACACACACACACACCCCGGTTCTATCTCTCTGGGAGCTCCGAGTGATATATCAAGGCCTCTCTCATTTTCTTAGTAGTCAGAAGGAGGCAAAAATGTACAAAACAACCTTTATTTTCCCCTGGTAGAGGGCAAGGCAAAGTCAGGAGTGGTTACTCACTGAGAGATGAAGGCTCATACCCCATCACCAGAAATAGCCACACAGCCCAGCTCTACACTCGGGGGATCAGCTCTTGTTGTTGTTTTGGTCTTTATATTAGGAAATAACTGATATATATATCTTAATCTATGTTGTAATGTACTTCCCTACTATTGAAGCGTAAATGATTGATATTAAGAAATTCTTCCCAAAGAAATACAGCAGAAAGTTGAGGATTTATCTACTAGATTCATTTGGGAATCTGAGCAAGCCAGATTGACAATATGTCAGAAATGACAAAGAAAAATATTGATAAAATATATGAATAGTCCTATCTGTCCCTATTGATTTTAACATTTCATTAAAAGTATTATTTCCAATATGTCAGAAATGACAAAGAAAAATATTGATAAAATATATGAATAGTCCTATCTGTCCCTATTGATTTTAACATTTCATTAAAAGTATTATTTCCTGTGTACTTTCAATGTACCCTACATATTTCTGAAAAGGCAGGTTTTGCATATTCAAAGAAAAATGGAAAAGAGTCTTAATTATTTAAATTGACTCTCCACAATAAATCAAGTCACCTTTTTACTTCAATTTGGATGAAAATTTCTTGCCATGTGTCGGTGAGGGGCAAAAAGTAAGTGTGCTTCAATTAAATCAAGCACAGAATTTAAGGAGGGACACCTTGTTAATTTCTTTGTAGATACTAGACCTAAAATAATTTTATTTCTTGGCTCTCTGAACATGAGGCAGTATGCTTAGGAGTTAGAAACAAGGGCTTTGAAGTCCATTCCTTTGGATTCAAATCCTGGATTCACATCAGCTGTAAGATCTTCAGCACTTTATCCAACCGCTTCCTGCCACAATCAGTAAAATGTTGATAATATTTTTTTATTTTTTATTTTTTGATATGGGGGATTGAACTCACAACCTTCCACCTGCCAGGCAGGTGCTTAGGTCACTGAACTAAATCCTCTGCTCTATTTTTTGAGACAGGGTCTCACTATGCAGTTCAGGCTGGCCTCGAACTCACTTTGTAGCCCAGGTTGGTCTCGAACTCACAATGATCCTCCTACCTCAGCCTCCTGAGTGCTGGGATTAAAAGGCATGTGCTACCACGCCCGGCAAAATGTTGATAATGTTAACACCTCATGAGATGGTTATGGGAATAAAATATACAGAATATCATCTGGGGCATCGTAAATACTTAAAATATTAGTTGTGCCGGGCGTGGTGGCGCACGCCTTTAATCCCAGCAATCGGGAGGCTGAGGTAGGCGGAGCGTTGTGAGTTCGAGGCCCGCTTGGGCTACAATGCAAGCGTAAGGCTGGCCTGAGCTACATAGTGCAACCCTGCCTCAAAAAACTAGGGGCGGGACTTTGGTTCACTGGCGTAAGCGTCTGTCTGGCAGGCATGAAGCTGTGAGTTCGATCCCCGATGCCGTAAAAAAAAAAAAAAAAAAAAATTAGCTGTTATTATTACTCACTGATGTCTTTTAAACAATTGCTACATCAAACCTGCAGTTGTAGTCCAATGGTAAAGCACTTGGCCAGCATGCAAGAGGCCCTGGATTTGATCCCCAGTATCATAAACTAAACTAAACTTAAACAACAAAGACAAACTTGCTACATTAAGTTTTGTATTCAGACAACTCTTTGATGGGAAAAATCAGAACCTATATTTTAAACCTAGATATATAAATTTGATATTAAATGATATGGACAAGTCAATAACTATGGCTCCTGACCTAAAAATTAGACCCAATACTTGCCATATATACATATCAATATAGAAATCAAGTGTGATTCTATTCACTACAAGAATATAAATAATAAAATAGCATAGAGTTATTAGGGCTATCCTGTATCTATTTATCTAATCAATTATCTTCAAAAACATTAAGATTACCATAAAACTGCTATTAGTATTCCACAACTATGTGCCAAATAAACATGTTGAAAAAGTAAAGATTAGAGTACTCATAATTATTTTTAAGTATTTTAAATGTAAGCACTGTCCTATATGTCAAGGACTGACCTAATAGTAAGATGTTACTGTTTCCATATAACTGGAATTCTCTGGAGTTTTTCCTCCATCCTCTAACAAGATTTTTTTTCACTTCTATTGTGGATGCACACAAGTTCCGGTGGCAAATTGTCTGATCTCCTTCTCTGCTACCTGTTCTCATCAATCTCTTTTCCCTGCCTCTGCCTGAATAGTTTTCCTGTCCTTCATTTCCTCTTCTGACATGGTCTATATCAGCATAAAGGAGGGAAGATCTACAGAGGATAATGGATATTGATCTTTCAGTTTATCCTCATAACACCAATAGCAGTGGATTGAATTAGGGAAAATTCAGGGACAACAAATTCTAACAATCACACTAAACCAGCAGCAAGCTGTGTTTGGTAGAGACCTATTTATAGCTGTTTGAATTGTGTCTTTTTAAAAATAAACTTTCAAACTGAAATCATCATGAATTAACTTCTTTGTGCTCCATATTATAAATATTTTAAAGATATAGAGCTTTATATTTAAAAAGGAAAGAAAGCATGCAGAAAAACTAGTGTACTTCAGAGGAATTTGGTCATTGAAAGATGGTAATTTGAAACACACAAGCAACAGCTTGTATGATTTCCTTCTGTTCCTTCACTCAATGTAATTAATTCCTTAGGACATTTCTTCTAGTACTCTGTATTATATTTGATATATTTTTATTTTATTGAAAAAAATAAAACATTTTAAAACAAAATAATAGGAGAACAAAAATAGTTAATACATTGCATATTGTTATTGTTGAAGTAGAGTACAAGATATGGGCAGAAAAAAATTCCTCAAACAGTACTGGCACAAACTTTTTGTTTCAATGAACTAAGAGAAACTAGTAGCATAACCATCTTGTATTTTTTTTCCTTTTCCTTTCCTTCCTTCCTTTCCTGTTGCCCCCACCCTAATTTCTCTTTCCTATTGAACAATTTCTTTCCATTTCACAGTATCTATTGTACATTTTGGACCTTATTTACTCTTAGTTTCTCACATTAGGGAGACAATACAATGTTCACACATGTAAATCTGATTTATTTCTCTCATGAATATGTCCCAAATTGCATCCATTTACCTATAAAAATCTCTTTTGTTCTTCTTTGTGGCTGAATAGTACTCCATTGTATAAAAAGATCACATCTTTTCTATCTGTTCCTAGGTTGGTGAGCATTTGGGTTGCTTCCAAGATTTAGCTGTTACAAATTGTGCTGCTATAAACATGGATGCACATATATCACTGTGGTATGATGTTTTTAATTCTTCTGGGAAGATACCTAGAAGGAGAATAACTGGGTCAACAAGACCTGTAATTCTCAGTTTTTAAGGAATATCTATACTGATTTTCACAGTGGTTACATTAGTCTACACTCCCACCAACAGTGGAGAAATGTTCCTTTCTCTCCTGAGCCCCTCAAACATTTGTTACTGGTTGATTTCTTGTTAATAGTCATTCTTTCTGGGGTGATATGGACTGTGTGTTGCTTTAATTGCACCTCTCAAATGACCAAAGATGTCGAACGTTTTTTCCTATGTATTTTTTGCTGTTTGTATTTCTTCATCTGAGAAGTGCATATTCATCTCATTTTTTGGACTGGGTCTTTGAATTTGGGGAATCTCAAGTTTTTCGATTCTTTATACATTCTGTAGATATAAGTCCATTGTCTAACGGACAAATGGCTAAAATTTTTCCCACTCTATGGGGATTGTCTTTTCCCTCTGCTAGTGATTTCTATTGTTGTGCAAAAGCTTTTCAATAAAATGAAACCCCAGTTGTTGATTCTTTGAAGTATTCCTCATGTGATCTTCATTTTGTTCATGAAGTCTCTGCCTACACCTATGTCTTCAAAATTTCTACCCACTTTGTCTTCTAGTAGATTTAGTGTTTCTGTTTTAGTATTTAGATCTTTGCTCCATTTTGACTCTATTTTAGTGCATGGTGATAGACATGGGTCTAGACTTCGTCTTCAGCATGTGTAAAACCAGTTTTTCCAGCTCCATTTGTTAAAAAGGCTCTCTTGCTTCCAGTGAACATGTTTGGCCCCTTTGTATTTGATAAAATCTTTTGTGGCATTGATAGCACCTCCAGTGCTTCAAAAAGTAAGCATTGTAGGATCTTCAAAAATAAATAATGAGGTTTTATTTCAAAATGTTTGAAATAATTGGACAACTCTAGAGACTTTTTGCTGTGAATGTCTCAGTAGTCCCTTAGTTTGTTTGTTTTTTTAAGTTTTCTTCCTATACTTCATTGAGTAAACTGTCTCAGAGTTTCTCTAACATTTTCTCTTTTTTTCTACCCTGTCTTCAGTTTCCAAAAAGTATTTGCATTTTAAAGATCCAGATCAGAAATTAATTCTACAAAGCCTTTTCTGATTTCATAATAGGAAATAATCTTTACTTCCTTTGATTTTCCATTTTTGTAACCTATTTAGCCCTAACTAACTAATAAAGTGAGTTATAAGTTGTTTTAGGTTAGTACTTTTTTCACTCATCTTGGGGTTTTCTGCAACTCCTTAATGCATTGCCTTGCACACAGGTGATTGTTTATAAATATATCTAGGCATATTTTAACCATACAAGTGTTTTGAGTAAGGATGAAAACTAAATGAAATAGGTATAAGGAATGTGATATCTGGGTTCCAACAATAAAACTTGCTGAAAAGCTCAGTGGAGTATTACCAGAAGAGACAAAAAAATCCTTTTGTCCAAGATATAATAGCAAATTAATATTCCTTAAATACTATATTAGTTTCCTGAGGCTTCTGTCACAAATTACAACAAATTTGGAGACTTAAAATTATAGAAACATATTCTCTCTGAGTTCTGGGCCCCAGCTACCTGAAATCATGGTAGCAACAGGGCTGAGCTCTTTCTGAAAGCTTTGGAGGAGAAGCCATCCCTTGGCCTATCTGGCCTCTAGTGGGTGGTGACATTCCTCTGGGAGGAAGGTGGTCTCATTGCTCTATCCTCAGCTCCTTTTGTTACAATGCCTTCTCGTCTATGTCAAATCTTCCTCTACAATTTCCTTCTAAGGTTTGTGATTGGATTCTCATTGTTATAATGTTAAGAAAGAAAAACACTGTAATTCTGAAGTTGGTTCATATTATTTGTTATGTTTTCTGAAAGTTTATTTATTTTAAAGAATATTTACATATCAGATGTCTCTTTGGAAAGTGTTTTCTAATGTGCATGCAGTGTTGTCTTCAAATGAATTTCACTGAGGACAGAGGCAGGCAGTTCTGTGAACATTTTTATTCAGAAAGTAAAAAAAGAAACTTGAAATTTTCAGAATGTGTTAGTGCAAACCAAAGTCATTGTCTAGATATGCTCAAATACAATATCCTCAATCAACTCAAAATGATTGAAAATCAGCTGTTGTTTCACTATGAAATGATAAGATTTCTTCAGCATTGCAACGGCTAAGACACATTAACTTTACATGTTCTCCTTGATTTCTCCCAAGTAAATCCTAGACATTTTGAAGTTGTATATACTGGACTCTGAAAATTGACTGTTTGCTTTCTAGTGACTATTTTAAAAACCTCATTTAGTAAAATGATTTTTTTAAGTACAGGAAGCCCCACGGGGTCATTTCTAATCCACTAGTTTCTAATTTTCTTGGTCCATGGAGACGTGAAGGGTTTTTTTTTTTTTTTTGTCATGTAACAAACTACAAATGTAGTGACTTCAAACATCACCAATTTATTATTTTATAGCTTTGTTACTTTGAGTCATAATTCTAGGCATAGCACAGCTCAGCTATCTCTCGGCCTTTGATTTCACAAGGACCAAATTGTCGGGAGGACCGCATTCTTTTCTGGAGTCCCTGAATGTGAATTTGCCACAAGTTGTATGTTATACTAGTTCAATTACTTATAACTATAGGACTAAAGTTTCCATTTCCTTCTTGGCTCTTCACTGGGGGTCACTTGCTGCTCCTAAAAGTTGCCCTTACTTATTTCATGGCCTCTTTGCTCCATCTTCAGAGACAGACATAGTGGACTGAGTCTTTCTCAAGATTCAAATGTTCCAGATCTTCTTTTCCATCTATTTCTCCTCTGCTCTTCCACCACTTATTTATGATATTTCTATTTACTTTTGTTCTATTTTTAAAGTCCTATATGATTATATCGAGTGCACCAAGAAAACTCCCTGTGTTAAGATTGGTTGATTGTCACTTTTAATTTTATTTTTTCAATTAGTCAGCTTTTCTGTTGTTGGGACAAAGTACCTGATACATAATATAAAGGAAGAAATGTTCACAGTTTCAGTGGGTTCAGTCCAAGGTCTGTTGGCTGTAAGGCAGAAATAGTAGAAGGGTATGGTAGAAAAAAACTGTTCAACCCAAGGAAGCTAATAAGAAAGACAGAAAAAGACCCAGAGAAAGAGAGAGAAGAAGAAGGGACCAGAGACAAGGATATACTGTTCCAGCACATATCCCCAGTGACTCAGTGACCCAAATTCTCTAATCAGGCCCTATCTCCTAAGAGGATATTTGGCTATGAACTCATCAGTGATTCACTGATTAATTTAGTGTCTTCATGATAGAATAACTTTCTAAAAGCCCCACCTCTGAACACATGAGAATTTTGGAAGGCATTTTGAATCTAAACCATAACAGCTGGTAAGTTCCTTTATAGAAGCATGTAGATTAGTGTTTAATTGCATAAAGGTCCAAGTTTCTGCCTAAAAGTGTAAAGTCTCAATTACTATATATTTTTGTTCTTAATTCTCTATTTCTACCTTTCAAAGATCAGACTACTCAGAAAAGTAAAAATTATTTGCTTTATAATCCCAGAATTGTTGAACTAACTGGTTGTTTTCCTTAATGTAACAGAGGGCCAGAATTTGAAGCCTAGAAGTACCTATGAAGTGTATTTCCATCTTGTGTAAGAATAACACGTAGGAAGCAAAGGTTAAACACAATTTTTTAAAAAGGGAAAGCTTCCTTTTATCTCAAAAGCTTACACTTCTAAAGCACCAAGGATATTAAGCATGGGCTATATCCATATAGAAAAACAAGTGCCTATTGAAGTCTTTAATACAAGGAGTGGCAAGTACAAAGTACTTCCTAACACGTAGTGTTAGAACGCTTTCCTGTAAGCTGCTTAATGATTCATCATACTTCATCTCACCCAAAGGGCTTATGTTGGTGGTAGATGCCTGTATTCCTTTAAGTGACTCTGTTTAGCTTTATTCTAGCTTATGATATGGAAATACATTCCACAAAGCAATTACACATTGAAAGTTAACTCCTGCATATCAGTTTACTTTAAAATAATAAAGATAAAATATTTAAAGTCTTTTTCAAAATGAATGACTTTTAATAAAAACATTTTCTTAAAAAAACAATATTCTAAGCTTTTCAATATTAAAAATCAATAAATGCAACCTCCAAATTACATACGTTTCCTAGATTTAAAACATTTTTTGAAAAGACAGTTAAAATACTGATTGCAGTATTATATAAAAAGAAAGGATTCTAGGGATGTCAAATGTTCTGAAAGAAAATCTATGTATGTATATAAAAAATTAGTTAAGAGAGTTAAAGAAAAATAATTTTAAGTGAAAAGTAGTTTTCACAGGGTCATTTTCAGATTTCATTTTCACTGTGAATTGTTCTTCTGAAAATAATATAGCATAAATAACATTTGTGTTTCTTGCTGATGTTTTTCTAATGTCCTATACATTCTTTTCTGTTATAAAATAAAAAAGGTGTTCCTTCCCCCCTAAAAAGAAAGTCAAATGTTTCCAGAGAAAACAGAGCAAATGTTATTTGTAATCACAATGACAGTTTTAATTTATTTTTATATATTACCCCAGATTTATGACTATTTATAAAATCATATTATTGATTACTTTCAGGAGGCAATCAACATCTCCACAAATGAAGGCACAGGGTATTATGTTCATACAACATCGGACAGTTAACTACTGGAAGATGGATGAAAGTGATGGGGAACTCAGATTCAATAATTAATCAGATTGTTTGTTAGGATACCATATGGCTTTAAGAATTTGATTATCAAATCACTCTGTTTTAATGTGTTCATTCAAGTCAATCAGCAATGATGTATCATTTTCACATAAGCAACAGAGGATTTTACAGGTGCAGGAGGAATGATGAAGAAACAAGATATATTAAGTGTCTGCTTGATGGTACTTGCTTCTTAACAGGGAAAAGCAAGAAAGGAAGCAAGAAAGGCAAAAAAAGAAAGGTGGAAGCAATAATTTAAAAATGGTTATCGAACATTGATTATATAAATTCATTGTTTGCCAAAACAATACTAATGATAATAGTGTACAAATCAATGAAAATTAAAAATTTCACAATATATCAGATCTCAAAGAAGATAACAGAACCCTTAAGGGTTTACTGAAAACAAATTTATTATAGGAATTAGGCATTGCATAATTGAGGGACAAACTGGAAGAAAAAGGTCTACAGAGGGGAGATTGAAGATTCTGAAGCAGTCACAATATGCTGCCAAGCAGTTCTCTTGAGGCACTGACACTAACTGAACTGTCATCATATACAAGAAATCTGAAAACAGGGCATTCAGCTGCTGGAGGAGCTACAATGGCTTTGGGGTGGGAGACGATGGAAGCTGCTGCCTCTTCAGAGCTATGGCCCCTTGCTTTCTTAGCCAAGCAATCAGGGGCAGCCAAGAAGGCTGTAGTCCAGGGGCCAAACTTCAGAGAAGGCAAGAAGAGTAAAGATAATGTAGGATCACAAGCATCTCTGAGTCTCTGTCTTTTCTCGTCTCTGACTGTGATAACTTTTAGGTGTGACAGCTGCTGTCTCCCAGTTCCAAATATGTGGTTTAATATTTCTTGCGCCCGATTATGAGTTCATGTCAGATGGGAAAGATGATTTTTGGGAAGGTAGTGACAGATTAACCAATCCGGAATGGCATAAAATACTTCTTTTAGCATTTTTCAGAGTACACAATTCTTACTCTTCTGTTCTGTAGTGTCTATATATTTCCTAGTTCCATTACAACTGGCTCCGTCCATCATGTGTGTAAATGCTGCATCCTCAGATTAAACTAACTAGAGCAAAACTTTTCAAAACAAGTTACATGTCTATTGATCATGTACAAATTTTCCTTCACATTATTCCCTAAACAATGTAGTATAGTAGTTATGTATATATAATTTACTTTGCAAAAATACTATAAGTGACTTAAAGATGATATGAAATTCACAAGAGTAAGTGTATGCAAATATACATCATTACATAATGCACTTGCGTATCACAGATTTCGGATTTTGCCTCTTGTCCCACAAACAATCCCCCATGGATACTAAGGAATGACTATTTACCTATATATTTATACACAAACATATATGTATTTGCATATGCCTAACTATCTATCTATAATGTAGGTAAATATATGCATATATAATGATATATGCTGATGGCTGATATATAATGCAATAGTACACTTACATGAAATTAAACTTTTTTCATATATTAAAAAGTATAAACAAAACAGTGAAATTCCTTTAATTTGAAATGTTAATTGAATTTGTTTTAAAATAAAATCAGAATAAAAAAACAGTTTCTTTGGGAAATTGTGTTAAAAATCAGTCAGTAGACACAAATCCTTAAACTTACAAAATCCTTTATGGGTCTTGGTGGCTTTCCATGTTGCTGTGTTTATTCATCTGGTGTTCTGCACTTCACTGGCCGACTTTACTTCGCATGTGAAATTCCTATAGTAGTGGCAATTTGCCAGACCATTTCTTCTCTCACTTTCAAGAAAAGAGTAGGTGAAGCGAGGATTAAGGTAGTGGCTAATGCTCTACTCATGTCCCTGTGACCCCTCCAGATGTTACCAAGGGACTGCTCTACTCACCGGTCTGTGCAGTGAGGGATATTCTCTAATTCAGGAACTCAAAACTGATACCAATGGAGAATCAGTCAATTTAGAAGAATAATGTTTAGTATCATCTTCAAATGCATGGAGCAGACTTCTGTGTTTTGCGTGATTTTTCTGGAGGATATTAAGAACTACCAAGCATGCACTGAACTCGGAAATCTTGATACATGAATGGGAAAAAACATTGCCAACTACACCTCAGACAGAGAACTAATATCTAGGATACATCAAGAACTCAGAGAAAATGAAAACTCCCCAAGAAATAAAAGACCCAATCAAAAATTGGACAAAGTGAATAGACACTTCTTAGAAGAAATACTGTGACAGAAATTTTAGAATTTTAGGAAACTGGCTAGCAGTGTGATTCCATGTTAGGACAGGATGTGCTCACTGAGTCCATCACATAACTGGACCATCAGACTCAGTTAGCCTTGACTGACTACCCAGCCACAACTCAGAGATAATTTGACCCAGGCCTGTCTGATGGCTTCCAGCTGCACTGTAGCCTGCCAAAATATATTCTGTTTTGCTTGCCTGTTTCAGGGACTTTCTACCCAATATAGACTAGCTCAGTCAAAAACATACGTGATTTTATCCACCTCATCTGCTCCAACTCCCTCCCTGAACTCTCCTGCCTTATGATAAACAACCCTCTCTGACCAAACTTGCCCAGAACACACCTGTCTAACAACATATGACCCAGCCTATGTAGCTGATTATAAACTAACTCACTACTTGCTTTTTGTACTTTCTGCTTGCAACATATATAGGTGTCTGTTTAACCCCAAGTCAGGGCTGGTAATTCGGACCTCGTTCCCACCAATCCACTAGCATAATAGAAAACTGTCAATCTACTCTTTGGGGCAGAGAGTTCTCCATCTGGTTCAGTAACAATTTTATACAACAGTACAAATGGACAATAAATATGTGAAACAATGTTCAATTTCTCTGGCCATTAGAGAAACACAAATTAAAACAGCACTGACATTGCATCTCACTCCACAAAGAAAGAGATCATCAATAAATGAAATAATAGCAAGTGATGGTGAGGCTTTATAGAAGAGAAACCCTTCTACATTGTTGGTGAGAAGGTAAACTAGTACAATCATAATGGAATGCAGTCTGAAGATTTATCAAAAAATTAAAGACAGAAATCTCATTTGACCTATGTATTTCCCTTCTGAGTATCTTCCTAAAAAGGTAAAATGTGGAAGACAGAATATTAAAAGGTAAAAGACATCATATTACAGCAACCCATGCATACCAATTTTTATACCAGCACAATTCACTATAACTGAATCTTGGAGGCAAACGATAAGTCCATCAACAGTTGCATAAAGAAAATGTGGAATCTATACATGGAAAACTGAAAGGCTATATAGAAGGTCAATCTTGAGACATTTACAGGAAAATGTATGCATCTCAAAACAAAGTTAAATGAAATGAACCACACATAGCCTTAAGTACCATGTGGTTTCTCTCATTTAAGGCAAAATAGAAACCAAGTAAACAACAACAACAAAAAATGCCTGATAAAAGAAAACGAAGGGCTAGATCTGATGTAAATGGGAGGAAAATCAAGAGACCAAGAGTGGGGGGGTGGGAGAAGGGAAGGGATCTTAAGATGATTTTTAAGACATTACATGGAAATGTACAAACTACCTACAATGAATGTAATCACTGTATGTCATAAACATGAATTCTATTTCACTCATGTTCCTCTATTTCACTCATTTATTTTCCATAAAAATCAATAGGCAGAACCAACTACTTTGATTTTAACAGAATTTATCCTTTGTATTCAGATAGTACTTATGAAAACAATTTTAATTGGAAAGTTATTTGATATTAAAGATAGAACCTTTAAACTAATTTATAGTTAAGATACATTGATATTTTTATATTTTCTAATCTAATATCATCAGAATCTTGCGATATTCATATCAATAGAGCATTTTAAACTGGAAATTGTTATAAAATTGAAATGGAGAAATGCAGTATTTGCATCAAAGGAACTGCTACCTTACGTTCAACCTAAAAGCTTTTTTTTTTCTCTACATCTATCAAGTGGATTTAGAGTGTGTCATTAAAATGAAAGCAACCTCACATATCATCTTTAGAGATGGATGAAAAGGTGCTTCAAGAAGAAGTAAACTGCATAATAAAGTAACCGATTTTATTGAAATGTGGGGCTTCAAGTAAAAAGGTATTATAGCAGACCTGTTAGCTAGGTACTTTCTGACATACACTTTGGTTAACAGGTGAAAAGCACTGTTCACTGAGCCTATATTAAAAAGCACCAGGATACTGGCAGTGGCTCTATCTGAAATAAAAGTAACCTACCTACAGGATTGCTGTCTTTGACACAAAGTATTTCTTAAGAAAATTTACATTTGGAAAAGTTTAATATCAAGGTGTTTACAGCAGCATTTAAGAGGAGTCAAGAAATAGGTTTATTCTGCTATTTTTATAGGAAGCATTTTGTCTCACAATTTTAGCTCCATATCCTATAGGGACTATGAAGAAGAATTTATGAATATTGAAATGTGCTAAGTTGGATCATTGGCTAGTCAATATTTTTAAGAACAGTATCAGACTTACTTCTTCATTCACAAATATGGACTAATTCTTATTTAATTGTAAACACATGATGATAAAATGAGATAATCCCTGAGAAAATATTTAGCACTTATTGATATATTGTGTGTATATACAAGATGTTTATTTCTTTTCTTTATTTCTTGAGGTTTATTTATTTTGGCACAATTTTCAAAGTTAATTTACTTGCTTCATAGGATTGACTTAAACATAATAAGGGTTAGTAGAAACCCTGAGAATAGACAGCAGCTTGTCTTTCATGTAACAGTTATGTGTTTTTAATGTGGAAAAGTTTTTTTTGTCATCTAGGAACAGAAAACCTTATTTCTGAAGCATGGAAGAAATATTGTTCTCTAAGACCTTTGTTTCCTACTAATTCTCAATAGTATGCCAACATGTAAAGTTATTTGACCATATAAGAATTTATAATCCATTTATTCTAATATTATTTCTGTGTCTCTCATCTTTTCCCCTGGCCAGTTCTGATCAAAATGATCTGATCAATCTCTTAAACTTGACTAAATTTTAGAAAAGTTATATCCTGACTATAGGCCCCTAAGTTTCTTTTCCTTTTAAAGCATTTACTTTAGAAAGCTTGCAATTGCAAGATTTTTTCCCTGTGCCTTTAAATTTAGACAAACCTCCCAGTCTCTTTCCTCTTTTTACAGATGAGGAATATCTTCCTCAAAGACCGAGAAGTCACAAGTCCAGAAGTTACCTCCGTGAAATGTCATCATCAAGGAAGATTGCATTCCTGTCTCTCCAGTCAGTGGGAGGGTAGAGGCATAACTCCATAAATGCTAAATAGCAAACACATATGGTCTGATCAGAAAGAAAAACAGTTGCAAATTTAGCAATGATCCAACGTGCAAGGCATGTCACATTGAGGGTCCACCCTGCTGATGTCCTCTCCATTTACCCACTAGTTCATCTCAGGATTTAAACCACCCCCTGCCTTACTTTCAGGGGAGTTGAATTCCATCACTCTCGCACTGTAATTGTCTGGAGTAAAGTCTTACCTGTTTGACTATGTTGGTGCCATTTTTCTTTGACTGGTCTTTTCATCAAGCTTAAATTCTGTGGCACAACATTAAAATGGTACTCTTTCCAGTTATTGAATTACTTTTATTTCCCTTTTCTCCCACTCCAAATCTGGAAAATAAATCTCTTCACCTGCTCTGGTCAGAGAAAAACACACAGACAGCAAGTTTCTTGACTCACCATGCTACTGTTAAGTTCCCAAATGTGATAGTTCCTTTTTACCTGTGTTTTTTCCTCCCTTGGCTTCTGTTATCCACAGGCAACCACAGTCCTAAAATATTAAATGCATCATTCCATAAATAAACAATCTCTAAGCTTCAAATTGTCCACCTTTCTGAGTCCATAATGAAGTCTCATGCTTCCTTGCGCTACCCTGCCAGATGGGAATCGTGGCTTTGTCCAGCCCATCCATGCTGCACACCGGTAACTCAGTGTTGGTCTTTCTTATGAGATCCATGACTGATGTGCTATTGAAGAGCAGTCTGCTGAAAAAACATAAAGCAAAATAAAAGGAAGACAAGCAAACATCATAATTTTAAGATTTTACTTTTAATAAAAACTGCAACTTCAGGACACAAACTCAAGCAAAATTTCCTAACACTCTTAGGGATAAGTCTGAGCCATTCCCTTCTTGCTGTCAATGGCCCTTTTCCCACTGGGAACAGGTCATTCCTTTTCTCCTGTAAAATGAATGTTTCCCTTATGAAAAAAGGGGGTTTTGTCAAACCGCTTTTTCCATAGATTCACAAGTCCAGTAGATTTAAACCTTTAAATCCCCATAAAAATATACTGTTTGAGGTCGTACTGCTCTCTCGCTGTGAAGCCCCACCACCACTCTAATCTTGTTTAGTGTGTTCTTTTAAAATACTATAAACCCTTTATGCATCTTACTGATATATCCTGAAAAGTCTTTTGCTGTGATGGAAGTCAGCCAATCTGCAACCTGTCATGGGGGTGTGATGAGCCGTAATTTCCCTTCCTTCTCTGAGGCCTCCTAGGGTCCTGTTTGTAACAGTATTAAGGTGTTGGTACCGATTGTGTGGTACTGTCCACGGAATCTGGTTTTCACCAAAATCTTGGAACATATTGTTTCTAGCCCTAGTAGAAATGGAAATTAAAATTAGAGCACAAATTTACAGAGAAAAAGCTTTAATTGAAATGATAGAGAGAAGATAGAAAAGATTCCAATTTAGGCAACTGGAGCAGGCACATTGTGTGATACGGGGGTTCAGACTGGCCCACCTCGCTGAAGGGTCAGGAGGCCAGCTTTCAAAGACAGGCTGCAGGGATGGGTCCTATTGATAATTATCTCAATCCTGGAGTCATAGCTCTGGGATCCTGATGGCTGGGGGATGGTTTCCTTTCCAGGAAAGGATTGTCTCTGTCTGTGGTGGTCTCAGTCAGGTAGGGCTCCATCTTTCTTAGATTCCTTACAAGTTTAAAACAATGGTTAAAAACAATGGCTAGGCAAACCTCTTATGTTGATGTTTCCAGTTTTAAAAGGGGATTATATCCTGTAAATTCAGGGCCAATCAATTCTCTCCCTTCAGCTCCTAGACAGACATTCCCTAAAGGATCAACATACCCTGGGGCAGAGCAAACGGAGATTTGACCATAATGATTTACTGCAACAAAAAAGAGATCCTCAAGCTTTGTTCTGCTTTCTGCTACCTATTATATATCAAAAAAAAAGAGGGTTTTTAAGCCCCTCATAGTTCCAGAAGAAAATACAAATCATGCTTTCAATGAGTAGCAGGTCAGGATGCAGGTCTCTGCTCCTGCCTCACCCCTATAGAGGTCCCCAACAATGGCACGACTATGTCAATATTCCCTATTGTATTTCATCCCTTTGTTTTCCTTAGATTGCCCCATCCCTCCTTGCCCACAATCATTTTCAGCATATGACATCATTGCTTACTCTACAGAGAAAGTAGGAGGAGCCAGGAAAAATGTCCAGGCGCCCTTAACTCCATGCCAATGTATTCAGCTGCTTCTGGGACAGAATCCTGCTTTTTGCTGTTTCTATTAATGACCTGCCTGTGTTTAGAGCTCAGGTTGAGGTAAGATAGAAGAAATAAAGATAGGCAGAAAGGAGACAAGAAAAATGATAGTTCTAAAATTGTACTTTTAAGAAAAACTACAGTTTTGGAACAAAATTATCCAATGTTGCAAGGCCTTTTTCTCTTCCAGGAAACACATTCAAAAAAAACAAAAAATTCCTGAGGATCTTAACAGCCTTAAACTGGTAAATTTCGCTTGTTCTTTCCACATGTAAATTGAGCCTGCCATCTTCCTTGCACAGTAGCTGCACTGCCAAGTGGGAACATCCTACTGTCTTGAGGACATTCCCACAATCACATTAAAACCACCAGTTCCAGACAGTAATGTACCTTCCTCTGGACCGCCTACCCACCCCTCCGAGCCAGTGCTTCTTTCTGCCTATAAAACCTTCCTGGGGCCTCTCACTGACACCCTATAATTCTGATCTGGGATATAAGTCAGTGACTCTGGTATGTAACCCTTGCATGGCGTAAGTTGAGGTCCGCATTTCTTAGACCCTGTCTGGTGGCAAATAGCCCCCCACACCTGTGTCCACAATTCCTTTCTCCCCTATCTACTCAAGAACACAGCTCTGGAAAAGGTACAATTTCTACCTCATGTAACAGTTTTCTCTCTTTCATCTACTAACTCTCATCACCCTACAAGATTCCATAGTCTTTCTCAATTGATTCCAAGTCTCCTTCCCAGCACTGTCGTAGGTTTCAGATCCTTGTCTTGAGAAAGTGTTTCTGGCTCCTGTCTTCCCATTTTCTTTGAACTTACTTATTCAGGCTTTAGTTCTTATCCACCAAATTTTTTGCTATCAAAACCACACGGCATTTCTTCCTCTGCATCTTTTACTATGTTTTCCTTAGTGTGACACAGTTCGTATCTCAGGTTTCATTTAACTGAATTCCTCCCCTAAATGATTTAATCCGGTTCTGTGGCATTAAGTACCACCTAGATGAAAACAATCTCCCATTTTTATCTCTAGCTCAGTCTTGTCCCTTGAATTCCTACTATTTAATCTACCTACCTACTGGAAATTTCCTTTTGACAAACTAATGGAAATCTCAAGTATCACATGCCCAAAACCAAACTCTTCATCTTTGCTCCAAAACTGCAATTTCAGTTTTGCCATCTCAGCCAATATCAATGTCAGCGTTTTGTTCAGGGTAGAAGAGGAGTGAGGTGGAAAATTGTATTTAAATTTGATTTTTCTCTTTATCTCTTAAAATGATCTCATTAAACTGAAAGATGCTGCATCTTTGCACAAATTACACAAAGAACTTTCTGTGTCTTAGCCAAGAATCTCACAAAGGCCAATGAGCCTCTGTCTGGTCTCTTCTGTCAGCACTCTGCTCTCATCTCCTGCTTCTCTCCACTCTACCCGCAGGTGTCCCCTGGCGTCTGTCACTGAAACATGACAGGCGTGCTCAGGCCTCAGAGTGCTCATCCTCATGTTCACTTGCAAGGCTATTGTAGGACTTCAGGGCTCATTTTCTCACCTTCTCTTTCTTTTCATGATCACTAGCTTCAATTCTATCTTCAAGATTTGAAATTCTATCCTCCCCTTCATTCAATCTGTTGCATATACTTTCAATGGAGGTTTTAATCTCTTGAATTTGTTTGGATTTGTGTCATGGATTCCATTTCTTTTCTTTATTGGGCATTTTTTTGTTTCCATCGTTTCTCTAATCTCATCTAATTTTTTTATTTGTGTCTTTGATTTTAAGCATCACTTCTTTTTATACTTGAAAGATTGTTTTCTCCATAGAATTTTCCACTTGTTTTTTCACTTGTGTTGTTGTCATTTCTGAAAGTTCTAGTGTTTGACTTCCAAATTCACTTATCTCCCTGAGTTACGGGCTTTTCCTGAATATGCTGGGAGCCTGGGGTTGCATTTTGCTTCTGTGTCTTGTCATTTTCTCTTTTACTTTGTTTTCTATGTTTATGCTTGCCAATTTCTTATGATATATAGCTTTATTACCAGCTGTACAGGATATGCTATGTACCCCCAAGTCCTCATACTTTTGATGGGGCTGAGTCTGATGCTTGTGATCAGTTTGTTGTCTAGCACCAGGATTAATGACGTGACTGCTACACCCACCCAGGGGTGGAGCTGAGATACACTATAAGGGAAGGTGGGTCTTCCTCTTGCTTGCTTCCTGGCTTACGCCCTCTCTCTCGCCAGCGCGGATTGCGGCTTGCAGCTTGCAGCCGCCATGAACTGTAGCCCCGTCAACCCATGCTGCCTTGGAGCCCACTTTATGGACTGAAACTCCCAAGAAACTGTAAGAATAAACCTTTCCTTCCCTAACTTTGGGCGTCAGGTATTTTGTCTCGCAACGAGCAAAAAGTAACTAAGACACTAGCATTGAGGCTTCCTTTAAGGAGGGAAGGAGATATCTGTTCTTCAGGGATGTCCTCTAGATGTAGCTGATTCTCCATAGCTATCATAAGAACCTACCTTTCTAATTTTTTTTGGGGGGGGTACTATGGATCAAACTCACAACCTCATAGCTGCCAGGCAGGTCCTTAGGCCACTGAGCTAAATCCCCGGTGCTTCCTAACTTGTAAACGATGCAAAGTCGCTATTTGACTTATCTTCATATCCTTTGGTACTGGGCTGTGGTGCTGATTATGATCCCATAGAATCACAGTGCTGTAATACATGGGAGAAAAACTATTTATAATTTTTGCATGCTATCCTGGCTTACATAGTATAGTTGATAATAATAATAGTTTTAAGTACAGTTTAACCACTGACTAACTTTAGTAACCATTAACCTGCTACCTCTATCCATAGGAGCAAACTCTATGGTTATATAACAAAATCAAACATATGCTGTGCACTTGCATTCAGTGGCTTTCCTCTTAGTGGAGTGATTTTACCCTTCTAGAGGGACCGGGGGGCTTAGATGTGTAGGCGACAGACCAAAGTAACGAATAAGGTTAGATATAGTAGATTCAAGGCCGGAGGCCAAAACACATTTGCCGAACTTTGGGAAAGTGGAAGACATAGGAGGGAAGAAATGAAACAAAAACGTGAGGGAAAAATCAGCAATGGCAGGGACAATGATAACTCACTTGAAAGTTTAAATGCAAGAAGTAGCTGAGGAAAAAGAGAAAGAGGGTCACTAGAAGAAAACAAAAACAAACGATAAGAAACCTAAACAGTGAAAACAAGGAAGTAAAAGAAAGAGAATTAAAACCAAAGAAAAAAGAGAAGAAAGAAAGAAAAAAGAGACCTGAGAGAGACAGAGAGGAAAGAGAAAACAAAACCTCAAATACAAAAATAACGACAGAATACAAAACAAAACAAGATGATATGCAAACAGACAATCAGACAAACCAGGAAGAATAAAAGAAGTAAATTACCTCTGGTGCGTAAGTCCTGTGATGATGTCCATGTTACACCCTAGAAATGTGCTGGGAATGGGGGTGACCTTGGCCTGTGGATATGGGGGCTGGGACTGGTGTGCTGGAATTTTCCAGAGTCCAACGGCTGTCTCCTCACTGCTGCTTCAGACTCTTCCATGTTGCTGGCCTCACTGATGACCTCACCCTCTAAAGGCATGGCTGTGTCTGTGTGCCCGGTGGTTGTCCTGGGGGTTCCCATTGGTCTTACACTGTTCCAGCTGGTCCCACCATCCAGGGGGTGATGGAGCAGACCTGTAGCACAAATTCACTGTCTTCCAGCTGGCCCTGCCTTTGGGGATGTAATGGAGGGGTGCAGAGCACGAAGTCATTCTCTTCCAGCCAGCCCATCAGGGATGTAATCGATATTTATTTTCTTGATACCTAGAAAGGTGCCTGGCACATACATATCTAACCAGAATAATGAAGGAAGGAAGGGAAAAGATGGAGGAGGGAGGGGAAAAAAACCATTGTCAATTTAATTGTATTAAGATTCAGTAACCCAGTTGGGTGTCATTAGTGTGCTTATCTTTCTACCCTTCTTTTTGAAATTGGGTTGCACATTTGCCAACTTCCTTAGAAGGGAGGTAAGAAAAGGCCCTCTCCCTGTTCCAAAATGTCAGCAACAGTTATAAATGCTCTCTTTATTCTTCCTCCCAGTGATGTTGCACTCATGGCCTCAGTTTGATCTCAAATCTTTCACCCTTGCGCCCTGTATGATGATTGTTAGAAGGGGTTGCATTCCTAATGATCACATGGGTGAAGTTTCACCCTCCCTCAAAACCCTTAGTGAGACAGAATCAGGCCAACTGCTCAGAGTGAATTTATTATTAGAAGATCTATTTACTACCAGGGTCCAGTGGGTAAGGCTCTGAGTGTTAAGGTCAATGATTCTGAAATATGAAGTTGTTTTATTAAAATAATAACCAATCTCAAGAAGATATTTTGTTTTAAAGTAAGTGCCAGTTTGCTAATTTACAATAAAAAAATATATTTTTCCATTCCCCAGGAAGCATGTTTTCTTCACTTCTAACATTTCTTTCATAATAATCTTCTAATAAGACATGTAATGTCAAACTCTTGTATTAAATGCCTATAGTAGTAATCTATTAGTTTCCAGTATAAGCCTAAATTCCTTATAGACATACAATGATTAGTAAATATCTTGTCACAAATGAACTTATTTTTCTATAACTTCCCTTGATTTCTGTCTCTGTTGTTTCATTTTGTGTGCTAATTCATCCTAGGGTAAAAATCTAGGGAAAGACAGCAACTCGAAAAGTTTGACAGTGAGATTCACATTTTCTTTATTACTTTGGTTGCCTCAGATTCTGGGATTCACCCCTATTTTGTGCCACATAAAATATACAATACTTTAGAGAAATTATAAATGGCTCTATGTTCCTAGATGCACCAAAAAACCTCCCTAGTGTCTTCATATGTCTTGTGAGTTTCACAAGTTGCGAAACTCTCTCGCTCTCATTCTCTCTTTCTTCTTTCTCATTTTCCTTTTTCCCTCTCTATATTTCTGTGGTTCTCTTTGTCTCTACAATTTTCTTCACAATCCTGGGAGTTGCAGATGATAATTTCATGCTCCCTCTGTTTCTCTCAACACATATTGTTGCTGGGTGTGGTGGCGCACACCTGTAATCCCAGCACTCAGGAGGTTGAGGCAGGAGGAGCGTTGTGAGTTCGAGACCAGCCTGGACTACAAAGTGAGTTCAAGGCCAGCCTGAACTGCATAGTAAGACCCTGTCTCAAAAAAGTAGGGCTGGGGATTTAGCTCAGCAGCATAAGCGCCTGTCTGGCAGATGCAAGGTTGTGAGTTGGATCCCCAGTACAAAAACACCACCACCACCAACAACAAAAAACCACACATACTGTTAAGAGCAGGAATACTTTGCCTATGTGGTATGTCTACTTTCAAGTTAAAACAAATCTACAGGATTATATGTTGTTTCATGTATTCTTCCCTGTTGGAATTTTGCCATGACATTTTCCCAAAATAATAAGCAGAAAAACCACAGCTACTCAGCCCACTAGCTTTAAAAAGGAAAAGAAAAAAGAGGAAAAATATGCTTTAATATCAATATCACATTTTCAAATGAATTTCCATGTCATTTCCTTACTTATCTATAGTTGCCCTATAGTCCTCTAGCATCACATGATTTGTAGCTTCCTGAAGGTCTTTGTGTTTCCTATTTTCTGCACAGAATTACTTGCTCTTTGTCTGCTCTTCTTGTGTAAACAGCAGCGTGGGTTATAGGATGGATCAGGGAAGAGGATTCCACTGTTAACACCTGTATAATGAGATGTGTCTGGGGGAAGACCCTAGCAGACGGGGACAACTGAGCATAAGCCAACTAAGAAGCCAGTGTCAATCATTGCATTAAATGGCTGTAATGTTGATAATACTTTTTTTCAGATAAAAATACACATGCCATATATATATATATATATATATATATATATATATACACACACACATATATACATATATGCATATATATTTACTTAAGTATAGGACTATAGATGCATGTGTATGTAAGTATGTACACATGCACATATGTATATGTAGCAGTAGGAATATTTTAAATTTTAAGTGGATCTGTTCACCACTTTATGGTCCCTCACAGATGCTATTTAGTTTATTTTGACCTCTACTTACTGTACATTCATCTCTAACATTTTAAAGCTACCATGAGAGTATCCAAGCATCAATTTTTCAATCATGCTCCAGTTCATTACTTCTCAGTTTACGTTATATTAATTATTCCATGAGATTTGTGAGAAAGATTATCCAGCTGGTAGTAATTGTGACCTGTTTTAGTGTTATCTGTAGAAATTCCAAAAACCATTTCTTTCCTTGCTTAACTCTTGAGATGGAGAAACATAATGATATTCAGTGTTATAGGGTGACATTTTCTGACCTTTCTCCCACTTCTGGCAATGGATATGCTTTGGCATTGATTTGGGCTTATTTGTGTAAACTCCCAGTTAAGCTCTTTGGAAAAAGTTTATAATAGTAAGGATTTATATTATGATTATTCAAGGATGTTTATTAACTTCTATCCAAAATATGCACATTGCTTCAGGTCTTATTTCCGGGTTAGCAATCTCAGAGCACCAGAGTGCAGCCTATAACCTACAAGGTGCTTTGATCAGCTCTACAATTTTTCTCAATTTGATCAAGGCCATTAATGATCTAATGCTATGGAATTACAGAATCACTTTTTGATTTTGATTTTTATCTTGGCCTACCAGTTATTATCAGGCTTATTTTCCTTAAAAACAAGGTGTTTGCCTCTCTGAGAAGCAGTTCTGTCAGTAAACAAAGATGGACACGTTAACACTTCGCTGTTCAGCATTCAATAAATACTCCTTGTAACAAAAGACATTTTCCTTAATTTAAGTTCCCCCCACAAACCCTCAACTCTTGCCACCTTCCACTTCTTACCCTTCCTTCCAAGAACACCTGATTACATTAGGTCTCCAAACTCTCTGGAATGGCCTTCCTACCTCCTTGGCATTTGACCGGCAGTACTGAGCTGCTGTCTCTGTGTACCTATGGTTTCTCTCTTTCCTTGCCTGGATCTCAGTTCTCTCCTCTGTGTTCCTAAACACTTCCTTTGTGATAGAAATTTTAAGTTGTTTTAGTGTCTATTCATTTGCTAGCTTTCCCACAAGATTGTAAGTTTGTTTGCCTAGTATATGGACTTACAAAGAGTAGCTACTAAGTAAATATTTGCTAAATAAATTAAAGACTGAATCAGTATACTTTACCTTGTTTTCCCTTTTTCCTGACTTTTTCATATCTCATTATCTCAAAGCCTTAAAAGTAAAATTAATTTTTAAGATATAATTTTGTAACCTCTGATATGGCAATATGTATAAAAACAATGAAGAATAGTCTTGTCTTTGATATTAAAACTATTTGATAAACGATAGTAAACAACCAAAATTTTCCTAAATATAAATAGAAATGAATTAATAGGGGTAACAAAATAAAAACCAGATCTCTTTAAAATGTTTAGTGCCTTTCAATACACATCAGAATTTCATTTTTCTAAAATTCTTACTTTTTTTAAAAAGATCTTTCTAGTGTGCCTACATTTATTACAAAGTTGCAATGTAGCTTGTAAAATGGAAGATTTGCTTATTAGTTCCCTGAATTAAAGCAGCTTTTATAGGGAAAACAACTAAACTGCAGTCAGCATGGAGAAACTAAATTGGGTTATGATTGCTATCTTTAAAGCTTGTGATCTTACATTCGTCTGTCATGTGCCTCAGAGGCATTGAAATACTCTAAATTCATTTTAGGGAGTATAGAACAATATTTCCTTTAACCACAGTATCCAAGATTCTGTCTCTTGGTGCACTTTTATTATTCATTTAATCTTTCTAATATGATTTTGCAATGTATCAACTTATAGAAAGTTGTGTATTTTGTTACAAGTAATTTTTCTATATCTTTACAATAATATTTTTCCCTACTTATTTCCAGAAATTTTCTGAAATAAGAATAAGCATGTGTTTAAATATATTCACATGTTCACTTAACTTGTCTTCTCCTAATGTTGAAACATGACTTTAGTATGTTTAGCATAATATATATATAATATATATATATATATATATCTTTAGTCTTGCCAATACAGACAAGATGTGATATTCATATATCATCAAATTCATTGTGTTTATTTTTACTTCACTTTATTTTATTTTGTGTGTTCAGTGTTTATTTTTTATTCATTCATGTTTGCAGTACATTATGATTACATTCTGGGTGGGAGGTGACACATGTACATAACATATCTTAATTTTTTTCACCCCCTTTCTTCCCCCCCTTCCTCCTCCTTCCATCTCTTGATACCCTTCCCATTAAAAAAGATTCATCTCCCTGCTTCCTATTATCTTTTATTTTGTTCTTTATTTATATTTTAACTTTCTCATATAAAGGCAACCATGAAATATTTAAGCTTGGGTGTCTGATTTATTGCACTTAAAATATGGTCTCAAGGAACATCCATTTTCCTATAAACTACTCAAGTTTATCCTTTAGGGCAGAATAGTAACAGATTGTTATAAATATCATATTTTCTCTATCCCCTCATCTGTTGATGAACATACAGGTTGCTTCCAAGATTTAGCTGTTATGAATTGTGCTGCTATAAACATGAGTATGCATGTATCACTTTATTATGATGTCTTTAATTCTTTTGCAAAGAAAGCTAAAAAAGAATAGCTGGATCAAATGGAATTTTTAGTTTTAGTTTTTTGAGGAATCTCCATACTGATTTCCATAGTGGTTCTGTCACTGGGCTGGGTCTGAGATGTTCTGGAAGCTGACATAAGGAATGCAATCCATCCTTTTATAGCAGGTTCATTGCCTGGTATCACAGAAAAAAAAGTTTTCAGAACACATTGGTAAGAGACACACTTAGGGTTTATTAGGCAAGGATTTTACAATGGACTCAAGAATGAGGTATGTAATGAGGTGTGTCAGAAAAATGAGATGCGTTACAGTATGGAACTGGGAACATCTACACTTCTCTTAGGGTGGTGGAAAGTTTGGGAAAAAGTAATCCAGTAGTTCTTCAGATTCATCTTAGGAGAATATATTTTTTCAAATATTATTTCCATATAAAATTATATATTAGACATTTAACTGTTAGCTTAAGAAAGCAATCTTACAAATTTATCTGTATTAATAATTTTTTAAAACACATAATAGACCAAGATGTATTTTTTAGTATTAAAAAAGATAATATTTAAATTTATGTTTAAAACTGGTATATGTTATAAAAATTTATAATCTTTAATCCTGTTTATATTTATTTACTTAGTTACTTTTTTTTTTTTTTTTTTTTGCGGCACCGGGGATTGAACTCACAACCTCGCGCCTGCCAGGGCAGGCGCTTAAGCCACTGAGCCAAACTCCCAGCCCTGGTTTTTTTTTGAGGCAGGGTCGCACTATGTAGCTCAGGCCGGTCTTACACTCGCGTTGTAGCCCAAGCCGGCCTGGAACTCACAACGCTCCACCTACCTCAGCCTCCCTAGTGCTGGGATTAAAGGCGTGCGCCACCACGCCCGGCTTAGTTACTCTTCTTAACAGTTTCTTTAGATTATTGATGAAACTCAAAGCACAAGATAGTTAATATTTAAAAGCTATGTATATTATTTTTATCTTTAATCAAGGAAAATCTTTTAAGTCACTGTTCACAGAAAACAATGGATATTGTATTTATAAAACAAGATAACATGAACCTGAAAGTACACACATATTAACACAATCATATATAAGTTCTATGTTAGTAAACTTTAAGAATTTTATCTGCAAGTACCCTGTAAGTCTCAAGCCTATTGCCCTTTATCATATAATGCTTTGTATTTGGCTATCCCAAAAGCCTATAGACTTGGCTCTCTCTCTCTCTCTCTCTGTCTCTCTCTTGAAAGTCCTAACAGTGCTAGAAGTTTGTAAGGGCAAAATAAAAGCTAACAATAAATTGATATAGGCTCAAAAATTTTTTATGAATCAGCTGTTGGTAATTTGACCAATTATTCAAACAGATAAGCCAGCAGATGAACAGAAAAGACAACTGAAAAGATGACTTTAGCACACATAAAACAATTACATTTAATCAGGGTGCACTGTTGGATGTATTGCTCATGTTGAATTACAATAATCTTTTTTAGACTTTTAGGTTCATAACTATAAATGGACTAGTCAAAATTTTCCCAGGGGTTATTAATGAGCTCTCCTTTTACTTATGTAAGCCATAATAGTATTTTGTTTAATACTCTAAGCTACTCTGAGTACCTTTCTTGTTAGTTAACACTATAGATTTACAACCAGTAAAAGTCACAAGGGAGAAAGAGAAGAGCCATAAATTGCTAGATATGATCTTTGCTTATTTTCTTCTATCATTATGAAACCTAGTTTGAGGTCTTTTTACTCTAACATACATTTGAAGAGAAATCGCCCTTTAAAATCCTCTATCTTAAATTGCTCCCAAGTTTAGACAATACAGCTGAAATGTGATGTTTTGGGAATAGACATTAAATTACTGACAGTCAGGTAAGATAAACACACTGCACATCTTTATGATCTCCCTTGTATACTTTTGGAAGGAAACAAGGAAAGAAAAGGAAAAAAGAGAGAAAAGATGAGACCCTATTAAGATCCCAGAGATCAGGGTGCCTGAGCCGCCCACCTCATTACGAGGCCATGTCCCAAACTGCAGTCAGTGCCACGTTTGTGGGGTGTACCCCTAACCAGGTGAGGCCTCATGTGCAACTCATCCATCCTGGGCATGCACAGGACCCCCAAACCAATTTAGGCCACACATATACCCCACCTAGTGCTGGGGTCATGCTGCATGTGCAGCTTGCCCCATTTTCTAGAACCACAACTGCTTAGGGGGCTGTTATGTGGTGTGTCCCCAGAGTCAGCACAACTTGTGAATGGCACCTCTGCCCTCTTTCTATCACTGACTAGTCCAGGCATCTCTGCTAATCATGTAGAAATCTTTCCCTCATTTCCAGAACCACTGTCTTTTTTCCTGACACATAGGTATCTCAACTTTTATCAACAAATTGGGAAACAGGAAAAGGAGTCTTACACAAAAATTTACCCCCAGAAATCTTTGTATATAGGGACCTGTGACATACACAAGAAGCCCATAGAAGGTTTGAAAAGTGCAGAGATGGAATTTAGCAGCTACACATCACATATCATTTTAGATAGGGAGGTAAACTTGAGACTAAAATTGTAAGAATTCCAGAACCAAATAAGTTGGAGGGAAGGAGCAAGCTAGCATTAGAGAGCAACCCAGAGTGACCCCAGGAAGAAACATCTGTACACGTGGCTTGACACACAGCCCTAGGACCCAGGGGCTGTGACAGATGGCTGAGGAGGGCTGAAGTGGCACAGTTCCCAGGGGCCTATGGTCCTCTGAAACACAGGGGCCACGTGTATTCCTCCCCCTCCCACACAGTGAGATGCACTTCGTTCTTCCATCCTCCAGTCCTCTCTCTCTCCCTAATATAAATAAATAAGTAAATAAATAAATAAATAAATAAATGAATAGTTTGCATTTTCTGACAGACAAAAGTTTGAGTGGGAGAGAAGGAAGAAGGGGGTTGGGGCTTTCTTGGGGGAAAGAGGAGGAAAATCAGTAAACTGCTGGGATCCTTCTCAATTTGAGTCCATAGATTTTACCAGGTCACATCAGACTTGGGGTTTCCCATGCTGGCTACATAAGAAATATTGCTCAAGACAGTGGATGTGACCTCATCTTTATTTTGTGTCTTTCTGGGTGCACAGGATTGTCAGAGTCCCGTCTAACCCAGGGACTGGGTGTGATGCTGACTTAAAAGAATTCTGACGCCACTACATCTAAGACCATACCTCCTAACATTTCTTCCCATATCTGGTAAGAAGGATTAAGTACCTCTTGTATTCATTGCTTTTATGTACAAACATTCATTTTCCATGGGCTTAGGAGTCTGTCACTGCTTGAAAGCAAAAGCTCTAAGGTTACAGGAATTTGTAAATAAGGAGAGAGAAAAAGGAGGAAAAAAATAATCTGTGTTTCAGAGAGCAAGAGATTGGGAGAAATGGGGAAGAAAGAAACAAAAAATTAAAAAGGGCTGAGCTTACTACAGCCGAGGTCATTGTGGTCTCCATGCTTCTTTTGTAACTCCTAGCTGGTTTGCCAAGAGAAATTGTCACCAAGCTGGGTCTGAAAGGTTCCCAAAGCTGAAATAAGGAATGTAATCCACCCTTTTGCAGCAGGTTCACTGACTTGCATTGCAAAAAAAAGTTTCAGGATATATCAGTAAAAGGCACAAGCAAGGTTTATTAGGCTGGAATTTTAAGATGTAATTAAGAATGGAGTGCAGGTGGTCAGAAAGTTGAGGTGCATTACAGTTTGGGATAGGGTACATTTATCCCCCTCTTGAGGATGCTCAAGAAAAGATGGTCCACTCCTCAGAAGGATAACAGTCCATTGGACAGGTGTGGGTGAGGTTATTTTGGAATAAATAATTCAATCATATTTTGAGTTTGTTCATCATGCTCCTTTATCTTAGAATCAGTCTCTTGCTCCTTGTTTTCTCAAATAAGTCAACTTATGGATTTTTAGTACTTCTGAGGAATTTTATGTGTGATAAATATGAAATAGTAGGAGCCTCAGTTTAACTAAAGGAATGCTGATATGAATTTCCTAGATAATTTTGGTTGATTCCTGGAAGTTGCAGTTTCTTTAAAAATACAATTTTTAGTTATGATTTTCTTGTCTCCTTTTTATGTATATTTTATTTCTTCTATCATACCTCAGTTTTTCTCATTTACATTCCCACCAAAATCGTTGGGTTCTTCTTTCCCCACAATCCTTCAAACATCTGTTATTATTTGATTTCTTGATGACAGTCATTGCTTCTGGAGTAAGATTAAATCTCATTATTTTAGTTTGCAATTCTCTGATGACTCGTCATAATAAGCATTTTTTCATATATTTTCTGGAAATTTGCAATTCTTCTTCTGAGAAGTGTATATGCATTTCAGTTGCCTAGATTTTTTATTGGGTCTTTTATTTTGGGGGCCTAATTTTGGTTTATTTATGTATTCTAGATATTAGCCCTGCATCCAAGCAATAGCTGGTAATTTTTTTCCTATTCTGTAGGTTGTCCCTTTACTCTGCTGCTTGTTTCCTTTACTGTGGAGAAGCTTTTAATTTGATGTGATCCCATTTGTGATTGATGGTATTATTTCTTATCCCGTTGGGTTTCAGTTCTAAATGTCCTTGCCTGTGCCTAAGTCTTCAAGAGTTTTACCTATTTTATCTTCAAATAGATTAAGTGTTTCTGTTTTAACATTTAAATCTTTGATCCATTTTTATTTTAGTTTAGAACTTGGCAAGAAATACGGGCCGATATTCTATTTTTTGCATGTGGATAGCCAATTTTCCCAGAATATTTATTAAAGAGGCCACCCTTCCTCCAGTGCATGCTTTTGATTCTTTCATCAAAGATCAAATAACTAAAATTGCCTATCCTTGTTTCTGTTTCCTCTTTCCAGAGGAAGGCTATGTGTGCCAGTATCGTGCTGTTTTTATCACTGTAGCTTTGTAATATGACTTGAAGTCCAGGATGGTGATTCTTCTTTCTTTGCTCTTTTACCCAGAATTTTGTTTATAAATTAATTTCCATTTCATGATAATTATATCCATATGCATTTGCAAGAAATAATAGAGAGAGGTCACACATGTTCCTTACTCAGATTCCCCCAATGGCAGCATCTTGCAAGACTATAGTAAAATCCCATGACCCAGATACAGATGTTAATATAATACAGATAGAGAACATTTTCTTGTGTGCTTTCAAAGTTGTAAAAATTTAAATAGAGCTTAATTTGGGCCAATCATAAAATTTTCATAATAACTCCTTCTTTTTCATCAGTCACGCCACAAATAAGAATACTAGGAAACAGGAAAGTATAGTAACTTGCTCAATGTCATTCTGTTGGTAAAGACTAGAGAATGATTTTTTTTTTTTTATAGCCAGTCTTACAAGGTATATGGTCTAACCACAGCCAATCATCTTTTCCTTACCTTTCTTTTAGAAAATAAATCAAAATGACTAAAAATTTATTTAAAATAGAGACAAGTTTTCGTCACCTTAGCCACTAGATTGATCTTCTACCTCCCATGCCAAATTATTTCTAGATATAATGTAGAGGCAACTAAAAACAAGTCACTGAGGATAGAAATACATTTTCTCTTGTGGATGAAAGTAATGCCCCATCCATCAAAGAAAATAAAAGCAATCTTAGGAGAATGGAGAAAACTAGACTGTTTCCTGTGTCAGCAGGCTGTACCATACAAAGAGGCACAGAGCAATAGAAAAGTACAAGATAAAGTCACCCTGAGCAGAAACCTGGTCATGGAAAACAGCTTCCAGCGACTGAACCTCCTCTAGAGAAAGAGAAGACTGCACGCAAAGGAAGTTCCCACCACCAACCTGCTCAAGAATTTCACCAGGCCAGGCCAGGAAACTAAAGGGATTAAGAAATTTACAAGTGAAGAAAGTGCTATCCCAAGAACTGTTTGTAAGAAGCGATGTCTCCATTTCTGTTTCTGCCATTCTCTCTTGCTCCTACTCCCACAGGACATTTAGTTTCATCTGTCTACTCAATTTGTTCTTGTTAATATTCCTAAAGATTTCAGTGTTTCTGAGTCAAATGACCCATGTGAAAGTTCACTGTAGTTCAGACTCACAGTGAAAGTCTGGTGGACCTGGGCTCTATGATATTCCCATGTTCAGCTTACAGGCTGTCTGGGAAATCAACAGAAACCTTAGTTTTATTTGTAGAGGCCAAAGATAATGAGCACTAAAACTTCTTGAGATTTCTGATACTTTGCTATGATAATGGAAGGTAATTTATAGGGACAGTGAATGGTGAACCAATGCATGTAAGATGTATACAGTGAAGCAGCTACTCTTTAATGTGCTGAATAAAGATTTTAGGGGGAAAGTAAAGAGAAGATACCAGTTAACACTACATTGAAGCCCAGCTATAAACAGGATGGATGGCTAAAGACCACCCTCATCCAGATTCTCCAACCCTAGATCCCAGTTGAGCAAGGGTTTTACAATAATCTAGACGTGTGGAAGGCAGAGGCAGAATCAATGTCATTCATTGCTCCTTGCCAAAAAGAAGATGATGCTAACCAGTAACTAAACCTTAGTACCCTACCATACATTTTATATAAATTTTCTAATAATATCACTTTTAAGTGATAAATAACAATTCTATGAGGAAAATTTTATTATCATTATATAGATGTGGGAAATTACTCTTAGGAAGTCCAGTTTTAAGTAGATCACACCACTGGTAAGAAATGGACATTGGGTTGAAACTACAATTGCTCGACTTCAGACTCCAAACATTTTACCATTACACTTGATCATTATTTAAAATACTAGCTCTCGGCATCACAGAATCAATTAAGTTCTATGATAATAAAAACTAATATCCACTGAGCACTTAATGCATCTCACATACTGCTCCACCCATATTATTTTATTTAAATCTCAGCAAATCCCTATGAGTTAGGTGTTAGTTTTCCCATTCTATGAAGGAAAACACCAAGGCTCATGAAAATTAAGACTATTTACCTAGGACACAGGCACACAGTGTAAGAACAAGGAGTGAATTGGTTTTGTCTGGCTCCAAAATTAATATCTTTATACTTCAAAAATCAATGTTATACCACAAGGACATCATTGGTCTTATGTAAAAGATCCCTGTTATGAGGATTATAAAATAATATGTAACTCATGCCTGCAAAATATTATGGTAATCTATAGGGCTTGCCTTATTATTTTGTAATAATATTTCACATATATTCAATGGACATTCCTTTGTGCCATCTCATCATACTGCACAAAATGGGTCAGATTAGTTGAGAAAGCTCCAGTTCAGAAACTGGTATAGTATTTTATGTGAGTTTTCCTTCATGGGGCTATATTTTTGTCAGGGTTATTTTCCCTTTCAGCACAGTTTAACTATGCTCTTGCATCTGAAGAAACTCCATTCTTCATTATAGTTAGGGGTGTCTGAACAGCAGAATACCTGAGGTGGAATTGTTTCCCAAGTGAGGCATGACTGAGGTCAAAACACTGCAAAGGGAACAGAGATTCTCTTTCTGGCTAAAAACCTTACATCGGGCTTGCTTTATTTTTGAACATAGCAGCTGTTCTGAATTTAACAGAAGCAGAGAATATTGTTGGAATGAACATGGCATCAATTAAAATAGTCTATTAATTCCAGGCCAAATTGCTATTATAAGTTAAAGAAAACATAATGCTGCTCTTTTTATAAGATCAAGCGAAACCTCTGGAGTTATTTATTAAATAGACTCACTTTTAGACCATAATTATTAACATCAAGGTAATGTGTGAGCAAAACATTTAGTTTGATAGATAAAGTTATTAAAGCCACAAAATGCATGTTTCACTAATTATAAAAATATTACTGGATGACAGTAGAATCCTTATGAAGTCATAAAAGTATAAAGAGATAACACAAATTACCAGTAGTCTTTGATTGTAATCTATTATATTTTTAGTCAGATAAAATTAAAAATCATCATCATAATACAATTTGATAATGATTCAAAATTATATTTTTCTTATAATTTTAAACTGTTAATCATATATCATTTTATCTAGTTGAGATCTAAGCAAAATAGTGTTTTTAATTTAGCATTGATTACCTGTATTTTTATAGTTCTCATAACCATTATTTACCTTCCTAGATCATGAACATTTTATTATATTTTTTTTTCAGTTCCCCTATTGTGAATCTTTTCTAAAAATAAACTTTAGTGCATTTTTCTAGAAAAAAGTTATGGTATCAAATCTTAATTTTATTATTTATAATAAGCAATGCAAGTGTTTTCTTTTTATGGCTGCTGTTTCAATCAATTGTTAAAACTGTCCCCTTTATTGGGTGAAACAATTATTGCCCTGATGAAAATGACCGGTGTCTCTGTAAGTTGAATGCTGGCTACCTCAATTATCATCAGCTGGTCTTCCAAGGTAAATATTTGAAAAGTCATTTGCATGTATAAAATATGTGGGGCATATGTGCATGTATTTGTAAAATGAATGAGAATGCATAACGAAAAATAATATTTGTGAATTTTCTCATTTGTTCAAAACTTTTAAAAATGGCATTTGGGTAAGTGACATTTGGTCTGTGAGCTTCTTTAAAAAAAAAAAAAAGCCAAAAACATTTCCCTTTTTTCTTGTAGTAGATATAGTGTGATTCTCCAAGAAGTGCAAACTTCTTAGCATGAAGACTTATGGCTTTTATGAAAATTAGGGAGAATATCTAAGAAATAGTTCTGTTTATGTAACATACCATTACCTTTTGCCTATTTAAATTCTTATCTGCAGTTTCTTGAAGATGATTCCTGTTGATGTAGTTCAGAACATCCAAATATGACAAGCAAAATAAAACCAGGCAATAGATAAAGTACTCAATAAAATTGGCATAGCACTTACTTACTGAGCTTGCTAAAATATCAAAAGAAACTCAATTATTAAATGATAAAGTATATTCATTTTTATTTGTGCATACTGAGTCATACAGGTTTAACATTGCTGATAGAAAAATACAGATCAAGATTTACTTTAAGGCTATTGATCCAGATATAAGAGTGGGAGGGCTGCCCCACACAGTATCTGTATTTCAACTGCAGAGGAATAATACAATGAATTATCTTTACTATATTGACCTGATGAGACTGTTTCTTATTCTTTTAGAGCTCTCTATAGCATAATCTTGCCAATTATAAACAAGGTCATATCATCTCATACCTATTCCTCATGTTCTAGAAAATAAAGTACTAAAAAAAATCAGGATGATACCAAACATCATTATATAATTAGAACTTCTGTGTTGTACATGGAATCAGGTGTATTTTACATGACAAACATTTCTAAAATAAAATAGCTAATGACAAAAGTAAATGCATTTATTCCCTTGTTTGCATTTATTTATGCATTTATGCATTCAATATATGCATAAATCTATAAATGTATACTTCATTAAATGTATATTTAATCCATAGTTAATATATAAGCAGTTTATTGTGGTATACTTCTAACATGCTTGAAGTTCAAAAACATATTGAACAATGAGATTCAGTTATTCAACAGTAAGGCCATTGCCACCTTCACTTTTTGTAATGGAAATTCATTTAAATAGTAATAACTTATTTAGGGTTCCTTTACTTACATGGTGATTAAAGTAGGAACAACTGTGTCCAACAGAGGGCTCCTAAACTTTGCTTTTGCATATGAATACACTGCATCTTAAGAATTTAAAGTACAGTTTCAATAAAACTAGATAAAAAACTCAATGATTGCAATGATATTTACTAAGCAACATTATAATCTTGAAGTTTTAAAGCATCCAGATCATGGCTTTTTAGAAAATGAAAACTAAAATGAATATGTACATAAAGAAGACACACTTTGTTTTATATAATACATAAGGTATATTTAAATATAATTGTACTACACAATAATACATACTTCAATCAAAATAAGATAGAGACAAATCTGGGGAAAACTTTGTAATTCTATACCACGCCAATGATTAATTTTCTTTGACAGTCTACTTAAATATTTTCCCAGTGTATTGGGTATCCTATGTACCCCCAAGTCCTCATGTACTTTTGATGGGGCTGAGTCTGATGCTTGTGATCAGTTTGTTGTCTAGCGCCAGGATTAATGACATGACTGCTACACCCGCCCAGGGGTGGAGCCGACATACAGTGTAAGGGAAGGCGGGTCTTTCTCTTGTTTGCTTCCGTGCTTCTGCCTCTCTCTCTCACCAGCGTGCCTTACACCTTGCAGCTGCCATGAACAGCAGGCCCACCATGCCACCCTATCTTGGAGCCAACTAATGGACTGAAACTCCCAAGAAACTGTAAGAATAAAGCTTTCCTTCCCTAACTTTGGGCGTCAGGTATTTTGTCTTGGCAACGAATGAAAAGTAACTAAGACACCCAGATATCTAAAAAACTCTCCAATTTAATACATAAAACTGTAACTTGTTGTTCTATCCCCCCCTGCCTTCTCTCTGTCTCTATTTCTGTCTCTCTGTCTGTCTGTCTCTCTGTCTCTCTTTCTGTCTCTATCTCTGTCTCTCTTTCTCTTTGTCTCTGTCTCTTTCTCTTTCCCTTTTGTATTACTGGGGATGGAGTGAGAGAGGGTCTTTCACTGAGTTGCATCTCCAGTCGTTTTCAATGTTTTTTTTTTTTTTTTTAGGCACGGTCTTGCTAAATTGCTAAATTCCCCAGGCTAGACCGGAAGTAGTGCTCAGCCTGCCTCACCGCTGTAGTGTTCTGGGATTAGAGTATGTGCTGCAATTTGCAAAACACTTTCTCATCCTCTATAGTTTTCCAGTCCTACTTAAAGGTACCTTCATCCAAATCAGGCACTGGAACTAACACATTAAACCTAACTGTTGATCCCTCTACTTTGTTGTTTTGCTCACATCTCGTAATAAACTTATTCTCAAGCCCCAGTAACTGTCTCCCAAAATGTATCCTGAACCATCCGTTTCTTTCCATCCTCTCTATTTTCACTAGTAACAAGAACACAGAAATGACAAATGGTTCCCCTCCCGCTCTACTGCCTCCACTTTCCCCAGAAAGTTCATTCTTTGTGCAAGAAAAACTGTTCTCTTCATCCAAGTAACATCATGTCATTCCACAAACAATGATATTTAATAGTACCCATGTGAAGCTATAACACATGCCAACAATTTCCTAGAGTCTGCTGGGTTATTTGGTAAATCTACATGGTAATGATAAAAAATACAATATATTTAATTTTTAAAAAAAATTTATTAAAGTAAAAGATACATTGTCATTGATTATACTCAACATTCTCTATTCCCCCTTGTTTTGAATACCCTTTTCCTACCAATATTGTCACATTCAGAAGCAGATCTGAAAGTCCTCTTTCATCAAAGTATTATTTGCATTGTCTCGATGTCCTGAATCAGTTCAAAACCTTTATCTTTCATGGGCATTTTGACGTTGAGGAAGAGCCAGAAGTCACACAGTGCCAGATGCAGTAAATAATGTAATGAGCATAAACCAAAATGTTTTTATGATCCTTCCTTTCCATTGTATGATACTCACCAGCTGCATGTAGCACAGTTTTGGTCACATGTGGTAAAGACACGCATAGAAGAGGACTGCTAAAAATGCTGAAAAGAGTGGCAAGAGCAATAAGATAAGTTTTTCAAAAGGGGGATGGGAATTTTGAGGGGGTATTAATGGCAGCATGTCTTCTATATTAATACACTTTTAAAATTTAAATGTTCATTCTATTTTTGGATCACCCATTGTATGTATAATTTTACAAAAAACTATTAAGCAGTGTTTTAAAGTGTTATTGTTTTACATTTATAATAAGTGATGTGAGTTCTAATTTCTTTACCTCCCCCCAAGTACTTCCTACTGAGATTTAAACATTTTTGATAGTAGAATGTTGTCTAAATATTCATTCAATTACCTTCTGCTACACTGGTGAACATCCTTTTACTTTGTGAAATGCCTCCTTGTATTATGTCAGTTTTTACTACCTTTTTTGTCTTTTCCATATTTTGATCAGATGTCATATGTAGAATACATATATATAACTATCCTTCAGTATCCTTGTTTCACTCACCCAAAAGACCTATAAGTGATGGAAGGGTGATGTTCAGCAGCTGCAAGCACCCCTACCTCTTGATTCCCAATAGTAGTCTCTGCTGAGAGGAATCAACACATACTCAAGACAATGCAGAGCTTCTGCAGGGAGTATATAACATAAGCTGAAGCACCTTATAGTATTCTACAAAGAGAGCAAGGAAAGACTAAAACACATTAAAAACAGACTAACAAAACAGTGTTTTAAAAACCCCACATTATTATGATGAGAGTATGTAAAAGGGATGTAAGAGCCAACTGAGAAAGCACCAAATAGTCAAAATTGAAGAATTGGACCAGAAAAAGTGAATAATATAGTACTGTATTACACAATTTAAAATTATCAATAAATACCCATAAGTTCATACTTATGCAAATAAATAAATAATAAATAAATAAATAATAGATCTCCAGTGCAGAAGCATTCTAGCAAGTATCTGATGTAGCATAACTTTCCCACCCCTTAAATGTGCCCAGTGTGGATTTGTTGTTTGAACTTCTTTCCAGGTAAGATAATATGGAGCATGAGTGGGAGGGGCAGGGTGGGAGTAGACATAACTACTCCCAGCAAGGTGAGTGAGGTTTGCATCAACCTTGAAACTCAGTTCACAATCTACACCAGTGATGGCGAACCTTTAAGTTTTCAATGATACAAACAGCCTGCTGTGGCTCATGTACCATAGGTTGGCCACCACTGATCTAGACGCTTTGTAAGGTATGTCTGATGAACATGATACTCCACCTCTGTGATCTTCCTGTCAACCCATAGCTACAGTCTAACCTTGAGGGGAAAAATCAGAAAAATTGTTAGTAAAATATTTTACAAAATCTCAAAACAAGTAGAGCCTTCAAATCTTTCAGGGTTATAACGACAGGGAAAATTTGAGAAACTGGCACAGATAAGAGGAGCCTAAGGAGACACAATAATGAAAGTGATCCTAAAATAGAAAAAAGGACGCTGGGTAAAAACTAAGGATACCTACGTAAAACTGAGACTTTATAACATGCCAGTATTGGTTCTCTTAGAGACAAATGTACCATAAGAAATACTAGGGATATTCTAACATAAAAAGTTTACTTTGAAATATGGCATTTTAAATAGTGAGTTATATACAGAAAAGTACACTCTAATTTGACCCATTTGTGTGAAGATAATACGAAAGATTATTCTAATCTTCAGTGATAAAAAGTCAAATAAGCATTTTCTGAAGCCGGGGACAGAGGATGAGAAACAACAGCTAATTGGCATGAAGGGAACGGCAGGAGGGGTAAAAACATTCTGCAACTCATTGCCACAGGATGTGTGTAAGTATTTGTGAAAAATCATCAAACCCTACAATTAAAATGTGTGCATTTTCTTTCAGTACATCAGACCTAAATAAATTTTAAAAAATAGCTTAATAAATGTAGGTACCGCTATGAGCTTCATATGGTTTGTGTATGTTGCTGTAAGTTTTACTTTGGGGACTTGGTCCTAATATGGTGATAGAAGAGATGGTAAAATCCTTCAGAGGTGGACTAGTGGATGATCAGTGGAGGTACCACCCTAGCAAAGATTAAGGTAGTTCTCATGGGATTCTGGTTAGTTCCCATGAGAAGGTTGCCATGGAGGAGCAGGCTGATGCCTTCCCACCCCCCAACTTCCTCTCTTGCCATGTGATAACTTACTTTCCCATGTACTCCTCCCATGATGCTATCCCAGATATGATCAACAAAGGGGTCCTCACCAGAGGCTGAACAGATGAGCATCATACGATCTTAGATTTTTCAGCTTCTTTTCTTTATAAAGTATCTAGCCTCTGATATTTTACTATAGCAAACATGTTAATATAGGTACTACAAGTGAACAACCTGGAAGATTAGAAAGCACAGCAAACATAAATTTCAATACCATCTTGACTGAAAGCCTCATTAATTTATTTTATAAGACCTGCTTATAGCTTTTAAAGCAGTCTTCTAATCCATTCTACTGCAAATAGTTTTCAATGTGTTGGAGTTCAGACTTTGGCAGATTGTTTAAATACAAACATCTATTTTTATGATTCACTTTATCTGAACAAAGGCAGGGGAAAATATGTTTTTTAAAACTGAGGACATAGTTATTCTTCCACACATCACAAACTTGGTAAAAAAAAATAGCTGATGACTTATTTGCTTCATCTTCTTTATATTTTGTTTCGTGATTAGACTTCTGGTGCTTTTTGGTCTAGCTGTGTTCTTTGTGGAAAATGATTGTCTTTGAGGATCTGGTAACAATAATTCATATAATTCATGATGCCACGCAAAATAAAGATAATAGTTTATGTGTCTACCATATATATCGCAAATAAAATAAAGAGATTCATACATGGCATTTAAGCTTAGGCCTGAAATCTCCAACTTAATAGGATGTCAAGAGCGCTATTAATAACTGTGCTTGGAACACGACAGTGAAACGTGGGTGCTTCTTTCTCAACAGGAAAAGAACAGCTTTTTAATCGGAGTGGATGCTAAATTGCCAGAATTACCAGGAAAAATTATATTTCTTAACAGTAATATCTTCATGTTAATATCAATGATAAAGAATAAAATAGAGTTTTTTTTTCATTTTCTCTCCTTATTAACTATTAAACATCACACACAGATGTTGAGGATTTGGGTGTTTACCACTTTAAATGCGGTGCAGACCAGTACACTAGACAGGTGGTGTTATGGTTTGTACATTGTGTTAACTTGAGAAGTCTAGAAGCTTAATGAAGTAACTCAGCAGCTCTACATCCTGGGGTGTAGAGCACAAGCAGTTACCTGTTCATTGTGTCAATTTGAGAAGGTCAGAAGTTTAACTGAGACACTCAGCAGGGAGCCAGGGTTCTTACTTTGTAAACATCCTCAGCCTGTGCAAGAGGAGGGCAGGCAGACGGTGTGAGTGCTACCCCCACCCCAGGGGAGCAGCCTGCATACTATAAAAGGTGAATGAGGAGAGGCTGACTGCTGCTTCTTCGGAGGAGCTCCAGTCTTTGCCTTCAGCATGCACATGTCTCCTGGCTTCTGGTATAGACTGTTCAGCTTCATCGCGGACTCTTCAGCCTTCTGTCATGGATTCTTCAGTGTTCCATCATAGACCCATCGGCCTCCTGATACAGATTTGCATAGGACACTGCAGTAAGCTCCAGCCCTTGGGCTGGACCCTTCCCTCTCCAGCTTGCAGACACCCTCTGCAAGCTCCCTTATTGTGGCTGACCGTCATAAGCCAATCTTGTTATTTCTTATACAGTTGTATATTTTTTGTTATATCTGTTTCTCTAGTAAACCCTAACTGATACAGGTGGATAAGCTTTACTTAGCTTTTAGTGGAAACAAAGTTGATGACTTTTTCAAGCAAAAAGTTTTTTTATTCTCCATTTCCTTGCACTGCCTAAAAATCATCTAGACTTCCACACGGAGGTAGAGTTGCACAGAATAAGATGATACTTGCAGCGAGTAAAGGTTATAGGAAAATTTACTTGAACAAACAGATTTCTTTTTATCATGAAAACATTTCAGCATTCTAAGCAGAAAGATATTCACTTAAATCAGGTGTTGAATTAGTAAGTGACCTATGTAACATTTATGTGAATGCTGCAAAATACTAAAAGTAAAATGTTCTCTTTTCCAAATCCCTTCTCCTCTACCAAAAATAAATCCATACCTAATTAAATACAGAAAAATGATAAAATGGTTTTGGTCATCAGTGCATATTTCTTTTTCTGGTACTGCACTATAATAAAACTAATACTCAAAATTTAATTGTTGTAAACTGTTTTCATCATAAGTAATGAGACATTAGCTGATTCAAACTGAACTCCTCTCTTTGATAAGAAATAATGACAGTGGTCTTGATTGAAAATGGAATGTAAAGTCCTAGAATTATCGTAGAGAGAGAGTAGTAAATGGAACCTCATAAAATAAGGAAAGCAAAAGAGTTATTCTTATATACAAGAGACTTGATACCATATAACCATAAATTCAAATGATCTAATTTTTAAATTAAGTGAATTAATTCAAAACAGATGTTGATACACTCACTAAGACTAAACCCCTAGATTCTGGAAACTATTTTCAGTCTGATGTAATCAAAGGCTGTATTTTTGGAGCTGTAAAGTAAATTGTTGCTTCAGTAAAATGGCATTGAAAGTCCATGTTTGGTTTTCCAAGTCCTCAGCTCCAATCGTGTAACAAAGATGGAGAAATTTAATGAGGTAGAAGTTTCAGTGTACTAGAAGTAGATACAGAAGGCAAAGCAATATGTCCTGATAAATGGGTGAGCCAGCTGGGCTAAGGATCTATAGGTAGGATGGGGAAGAAGAATGTTTAAACCTGTGCAGGAAAAGTAATAAAAATGAACTACAGGAGGCAAGAAATGAGAAACATTCCATATTTAAAACCAGCATTAGGACAGGCTCTCCACACAAATAATGAGATTGAAAGAGGAGGAGTATGTATATGCACTGTGACCATCTGATTATGTAGTAAATGTCTGAGTGTGTGTGTGTGTGTGTGTGTGTGTATGTGTGTGTATACACTAATCGTGGAGAAAAATATTTAAGAAGATGTGATATAAATTTTCTACAGAATAAAATTCCAAGTGTACCAAGTTTGAACACAACACCCTAGATTCTCTGTACTAAACCTAAAAAATAAAAATAAAAGAGAGGGAACAATATCCTTAAAGGCTACTAAAAATAGATTATTTAAAAAGGAAGAGCAATAAAGCTGGACCACCTATTTCACTTGTTTTGATTTATATGTCAAAAAAAAAACAGAATAGAATGAGTTAATACAGGCAAAACACTTCAAATACTACAATAGTACATAATTATGATATAAACCTGTACAAGGGGCGGTTGAAACAAATTGTGGCTTTTACATTTAAAAAATAAAGTTTATGAAACATTGCCATTACTCTCCCTCAAATTATTCTCCCTCATTTCCGACACTCTTATTCCAATTTCTTAACACTTCCTAAAGCAGTTCTGGAGTCCTTCCTGAGTGTCTTTAGCAAATATGATAAAAAAAATTATAGCGAATACTTCTGGTAGTGCTGTCTGATGAAAAGGCAGGCTCATAAAAGCAGGACAGAATAAGGTGTCCTCAAAATGGCACTTGTGTGTGTTTTTGTCTTAATTTGGTGGACTAAAACGTAATAAACAGGTGCAAAAAATAAAACCTCTTTTGCAACCCAGAACTCATTGTTCAGTATGAGTTTTGATACATATAAGAAGGAATACTACTGCTAGGCGCGGTGGTACAAGTCTGATCCTGGAACTCCGAGGCTGAGGCAAGAGGAATTAAGCTTGCGGCTGTAAAGTGAGACTACCTCAGAAAACAAAGCAGAAACAAAAAATTATGATAACCTAATGCAATTTAAAGTGATGGTGTTAATAAGTTTTATTCTGAGACTAAAGTTAATATCAAGCACAGGATATGAGCAAAAAAAAGAATAAGTTGTCCTCCATCTTATTCTCCAGATCTGGAATGATGACACAGTTCTTCCTGAAAGTCAAATGACCTTGAAAGTTAAGCATTTTGAATGAATTCAGGATACAAAGACAGCTGTAACGTCACAACCAAAGACAGAAGAGGCCTTCCAAAACTGCTTCAAAAGGTGCCAAGAATGATAGGGTATTATGAAGTAAAGGGGAGTATTTGAGGCAGATTAATGGCAATGTGTCTTTTAACATCATATTATATTTAATTAACTTTTATCACATCTAGATGATACATATGTGTATATAATAAATTTAACTATATTAAAATTATGGTTTTTAGCATTGCAGTATAAAAATTGTATAACATGATACTATCTTACAGTGAAATAGTCAGGAATTATACCATGAGACATAGTTATTCAGAGCAGCTGAAAACAGAAATCAGAGAACATGGCATGGATTCAAACGGGGTAACCTTAGGAAGGCATTTTATCTCTCTGTGCTTTACTTTCTTCATCTAAAAATACAGAAATAGTAATAATGCTAGTGTAGAAGTCATTTTATTATTAAGCATGCAATGTAATACAAATAAAGATCATTGATCTATGCAGCACTTAAGTGAACTGTACATACATATATGGATAAAAATACAAATCAGAATGCTTTCTAAAAGGCACACAGTAAACAAAAGATTAATGGATTAGGAAAAACTCGTTGAAATTGTTTGAGTTTTCAAAATAGCCCTATGGATATTGTCATGCTCGAATGAAGTAAAACATGCAAACACGAATGGAAGGAGAGAGAAAGATGACTGAGGTAAAAAGGGTAAAAGAGGACTATAAAAATAAGAAGCAAATAAAGCCCTTTATATTTGTAATCTGAGTAATGGATTTTTTATTTGTTTTGATGTATTTAATTTATGTATGGTAAAATAATTTATTTTAAAAAGGCATCAAATAAATCTGAAAGAGTCTTACTGTATTCTAAATAGTTCTATAATGGTTTGTTAGACCTCTTCTATAAAATTACCTAAGCCTGACATATTTTCAGTAGTAGATCTTTAGTCAGTTTAAATTTTATGTGTTTGGGCCTGGGATTTAGCTCAGGAAGACACGTGGTTGTGAGTTTGATCCCTGGTGCCGGGAAAAAAAAAATCATGTGCTTTGGTGAGTTGAGCATTTCTATATTAAATTTGGCAATTTGATTTTTTAGAGAATTACATTTCATTTGGATTTCAAAATTAAATTTGATGTATTATTTTAAGCTCTTCTAAATCTACTATTTCCTCCATCATACTGTTTCTACAGAATAACAACATATGCTAAAATATATGAGGAATATTACTAATGACTGCAATAAATGCTTTATATGCAGTATGTCAATTCAAATAAAGAAAATAATTTGTTGTGATCCATTTTTATATAAATCTCATATAATGGAAAAGATCAATATTGCCTATAGCCTGATGTAGGGGCAAAGGTGATCGATCAGTCTACATAGTTGCATTTTTTATTTTATTGTGATAAGAATACAACCTAGAACCTACAACCCTAACAAATCTTAAGTGTACAAATACAATACTGTTGACCATCATGAAATGCTTTATAGCACACCTGTATTTTATTCATATTACTTAGGTGAAACTTTACATCCATTAATTACTAGTTATTTTCCCCTCCCTCCAGTCTCTGACAACTAATTGTGCTTTTAAAATAAGTTACCTTGGAAACAGTCTATATGCCCATCAACAGGTGAATGGATAAGGAAAATGTGGTATTTATATACAATGGAGTATTACTCTGCCAGAAGTAAATGAATGCACTTATAGACCATAATGTTAAGTGAAATAAATTATACATGTTTGAGTGTAGGATGTGATTTCTTATATGAGAAACTCAAAATATAGTATATGTGCTGCCAAAGTGAACAAAAGAAACCCAAAATATAAAAGAAGAGTAAAACAAAGGATAGATAACACCTAGGGAGTATGGAAATCTTTTTCAAATAGGAAATGGGTCAAAAAATGGAAGGAGGGAGAGGAAAAGAAGGGAAGGAGGATTTAAAAAATAGGAATTGAAGAAAAAAATGGAAATTCAGTTTTTTCAAATGGGAAGGGAAGAAGAGTTGGAGATAGCAGGGAGGAAGAAGGGAGAGAGGTAAGAAAGAAGGTGTGTTATGTACATGTACAAATTCCCATGATAAAGGTAAACTATGTATTGCAAATGTACTAATAAAAATTTAAATAGATTTTTTACATTCTATATAGATAATACTTCAGTGAAAAAGAGTGTTACATGTATTTTGAAGTTCTGTTGCTGAGATATACACACACTTAGGATTCTTCATAGTAAACTGGTTCTTTTATCACTATATAATTATTTTAATCTCTTGATTTTCTTGTTCTGGAATTTATTCTAGTATTATTATGTTCTCTCATCTTCCCTTTGATTAGTGTTTTTAATGCATACCTTCCTCATGTATTTTCACTGTAACTCATTTTTAAATTATACTTTGAGTGGATTTCTGGCAGATGAAAATACCTTTTTTCTACATCAATGTTGAAATCTCTCAGTTGCTGAAAGTTAACTGTGCTGGCCATTTGAATGAATTAAAAAATACCTTAAAGGTCAGTGGGATATAGCTTTGGATGTACTGTATCTGGTCATAACTAAAATGTAGGCCATGAGAAACTGAAAGAGTAAAAAAGGACCAAAATACACAACAGATATTGTAAAATGAGAAAAAAATTACTAAAGGAAAGAGGAACTAGGGTGGGGGAGGGGGAAGGAAGTAAAGGAAAGGAAAAAAAGGATAAAATGGAAACAAAGCTTTGTGAATAGGGAGAGGAAGAGGGGTTGAAAGGAGAGAGGATTGAGAAAAAAAGAATATGATCATTATTGCATCTAAAATGTACCCAATAAAGTTAACTTAAAAAAAAAGAAAACCTCTGACGATGGAAGACCTAACATGCATGTGGTTGGCACTGACCAACAGTAACCTGAATGGAATAAAAAGGGAAAATGAAAGAAGTCTCTTTTACTTTTTCCAAGGTGCTTGAGTCTTCTCCATCACCTTTGTTTGTTTGTTTCCAGTTCTTTCAGCCTTCCAGCAAAGAGGCCTCAGTCTTTCAAAGTAGACATCTCGACTTTCTGACCCAGACCCACACTGGATGCTACAGTAAGTTCTTGGCCTTCTAAGCAGAATGCTTAGACTCTCCAGCATGCAGTCTGCCATTTTGAATTCTTACATCCCTGAGTCCACAGGTGGCCACTGTAAGCCTACAAGACATGTCATATATGCATACACATATGTATATATTCTGTTACTGTAGTGAACCATAGTTGATAGTGTGCATAAGTAGCACAAACATGAGAAAGAGACGGATGAATCAAAATTGAGACTTCAACACTATTTTCCCTCAGTAATTAACTAAAGAAATAGAGAATATCAGTGTAATACTTGTTATGGTTTATACATTGTGTCAACTTGAGACATCTAGAAGCTTAATTAAGTAACTCAGCAGCTCTACATGCTGGGGTGTCCAGCACAAGCAGTTCCCTGTTCATTGTGTCAGTTTGAGAAGGTCAGAAGTTTAACTGCGAGACTCAGCAGGGAGCCAGGGTTCTTACTTTGTAAACATCCTCATCCTGTGCAAAGGAAGGCAAGGAGATTTTTGAACACAACCACCCTGAGTGGGTGGTGTCCTGTGTACTATGTAAGGGAGGAGAAGAAGCTTGCTCTTGCCCCTTTGACTCTGGCTGCTTTTGCTTGGCTGCTACCTTGAAGTGTTGTGCTGGTGCCATGCCACCCTGCCTTGGAGCCAGCAGATTATGGACTCAAACCTTCAAAAACTGCAAGATAAATAAATCTTTCCTTCCCTAGTTTTGTGTGTCAGGTGTTTTGTCTCAGCAACAAGGGAAAAGTAACCAAGACATATGGTATTCCACCCAACATAAAATAGTATTTTGTTACCAGCACAGATGATTCATTCATCAAAATAAACCAAATCCTGGGTCACAGCACAAATTTTCACAAAGTTAAAAGAACTGATGCAACATAAAGTATCTTTCTTGACCATTTAAAGAGAATTAATCTTGATGTGAACTATAATGATATCTAGAAAATCCTCCAAATTATTGGAAATTAAATCAATCTTATTCTTTGAATTAAATTAAAATTAAAATACATCAATATATCTGAAATGCAGATAGAAGCATGTATATAAAGAAATTCATATTACTAATTTTTCATCGTATTTAGAAAGCTGATACAAACCTGTTTACCTTGAGAAAATAAGAGAACATTTTTCTCTTTTGAAAAAGTAAGAGCAAAACCTGTTAAACACAATGCAACCAGGGAAGCTATAATGAAGATAAGTGATAAAATCAATGAAATTGAAATTAGAAAATGAGAAAATCAATTAAACTAAGTGTTCTTTGGTTTTTAGTTGCCTATGTGGAATTAAGGTGTCTTTTTTTATTATATAACAAAAAAAGAATGTATAGAACATTAGAAAAATATTGGCAAGAAATACAAATGTTTTGAATGCTATATTAATTTTTAAAATAACAATTCACAGTAAAAATGGAACCTAAAAATGACCCTGTGAAAATTACTTTTCACTCAAAATTCTTTTTATTTAACTATCTTAACAAATTTTTTATATACATAAACATATACATAGTTTTTCTTTTGGTTTGTCACAGAAGTGCAACAATACGATGGTTATATATGTGTGACTTATTTATTTCACTGATAAGTATGTTCTCAAGGCACACCCATTTAAGTATGAAAGTGTCTAGTTTATCATTCTTTATAGCTGAGTAGTATTCCATTATATAGAAATATCACAACTTTTTTGTCCATTCCCCAGTTGATGGGCATTTAGGTTGTTTCCAAGATCTGGCTATTATGAACTATGCAACTATAAACATAGGTTCACATATATCACTATGGTATGATGTTTTTTATTCTTTTGGTAAGATACCCAGAAGGGGAATAGCTGGGTAAATGGGGCCTCCAATCCTAGCTTTTTGAGGAATCTCCACAATGACTTCCACTATGGTTGCACCAGCCTGCATACCTGCCAACAGTGGAGAAGGCTTCCTTTTTCTCCACAGCTCCATGAATGAAAGGGTTGCTGAGAATATCTGAAGAAGACATAGATTTAAAAAAAGAGGAGCATAGGAAAATGAGGGGCATCTTAAATAAACAATATAGGGAAAATTGGAATGCATGGAACAGATTCAAAGAGATATCCGGGAAATTAAAAACTGCACTGAAAGTTGGCAAAACTGCTTGAAAGTAACTGAAGATAGACTTTCAGACCTTGAAGACAGGATTGCAGCTAGCAATCACAAAGGGAAAAATCTCTTAAAAATAACAAGGAGCCGGGTGTGGTGATGCATGCCTTTAATCCCAGCACGTGGGAGGCTGAGGTAGTAGGAGCTATGTGAGTTCAAGGCCAACTTGGGCTACAACGTGAGTGCAAGGCCAGCCTGAGCTACATAGTGTGACCCTGCCTCAAAAACCTAGGGCCAGGAGTTTGGCTCAGTGGCTTAAGTATCTGTCTGGCAGGTGCGAGGTTGTGAGTTTGATCCCTGGTGCTGCAAAAAAACCCCAAACCAAACCAAAATAAAACAAAACAACAAAAAACCCCCAAGGAACCAAGAAATAACAATTCAACAGCTTCAAGATGATGCAAAAAAAAAATTTTTAAGAATAGTAGGTGTCAGTGAAAAGGCAGGGGTTAACATAAATGACATAAAAAGTCTATTTACAGAAATAATAGTAGAAAACTAGGCATATTGAACTCCAACTAGCCATCACCAAAATAAATCTACATCCAGACATATAATAATCAAGATCCCAGAAATTCAGCAAAAGAACTGAATATTAAAAGGTATTAGAGAAAAGAAAGAGATCACCTATAAAGGAAAACCCATCAGAATCACAACAGACTTCTCAGAACAAACCATCAAGTCAAGAAGAGGTTCAAGTGAAGTATTTCAAGTTCTGAAAGAAAACAACTTTCAAACCAGTTGTTCTTTGTCATGGAAGTATCTTGTTTCTCCATTAATTTTGAAAGATAGATTTTCAGGTTACATCATTCTGGATTAGAAGCTGTTTTCTAATTTCTTTTATGCCTCATTAAGTTGTTTCTTTACTTCAGTTGCCATCACTTCAGAAACTTCAGGTGTGCGACTCCCAATCTCTTCTGTGTTTACATCTCCTGGACTTTCTCTGCATGGGTTAGAGGACAGAGACTGCCTTTTGGTTCTTCATCTTGACATTTTCCTAGGTTCTACCAGACAAGTGGTAGTGGGGTCCCAGGCACTTTTTGTTTTGGCTACACTTTCTCCAAAGCATGACTGTTTGGTTCTCCTGGGCAGTGCTTGCTATGGGTATCAGAGGGTAGCCATTGGGTTCACTGGTGCAGGACTGGCTGCTGTCTCTGGGACCTGAGCCAGTTACGGCAGTGGGAAACATCCCCAGTGGCAGTTGGTGTGTGCATGGGGGCAGGGCTGAATGCTGTCTCCCAGACCTGAACTGGTTACCTAAGGGAAGCATCCCCCTATTCTCTTTAAAATACAAATAAAAATTATTTTACTAGGTACTTTGGAATACTCATTTCCTATGCTAACCTTAGTCACCTACCAAGCTATTCCCAGTCTTTGACAACCACTACCCTACTCTTTACTACTACTTATAAGATCAACTTCACATATGAGTTAGTGCCTCCATATACAAGTAGAATTTGTCTTCCTGTGTCTAGTTTATTTTGCTTAACCAAATGTCCTGCAGGTTTACTCAAGTTACCACAAATGACAGGATTTCATTGTTCTTTTATGAATGAAAATATTCCCTTGTGGGTAAACAATACATGTATTTTTTTATTCATTCACTAATGGATACTTAAGTTATTTCCACTCTCTGGCTATTATGAGCAGTGCTGAAATGACCATGAGAATGCAGATATATCTTTGACAAACTGATTTTTTTTTTCCTGAGGATATACACCCAGTAGTGGGACTACCAAATCATACAGTTGTTACACTTTTAGTTTGTTGAGGAACAGTCATATAATTTGCCATAATGGCTGTATTAATTTTCATTTCCACTAAAAGTACATAAAAGTTCAACTTTCTTCACATTTATGCTAGAATTTATTATTTGTTGGTCTTTTTAAATTATAGTCATTTTAATTGAAGTAAGGTAAAACCACATTGTGGCTTTGACTTGCATTTCCCTGATGACTAGTGATGCTAAATGTTTTATTCATATGCCTGTTGGCCATTTGTGTGTCATCTTTTTAAAAAGAAATACCAACTCAAGTCTTTTACCCTTTTTAAAATTACATAATTTGTTTTGTTTGCCATTTAGCTGAGTTTCTTCTGTATTCTAGATATCAAACCCTTATTAAACACAGAGTTCACAAACATTTTCTTGTAGATATTCTTTAATAGTTTTTCCTTTGTCATGCGGTAGCTTTATAGTTTTGCTGCATTTCCATTTGCTTTTCTGTTTTATGTTTTTTTTTAAAATTTCTTTTATTTTAAAAAGCGTAACAGAAAAAAGGATAGAAATAATACAGAATTTAAAAAAAAGTAAGAAAACAATATTAGTTAATATAGTGCATATTGTTATCTTGTTTTTTGTTTTTGACCACCCTGAAATGGTGTTTTTTATTTTATAGAAAAAAGGGAAAACAAAATTTCATAACAAGATAATAGGAGATTAACAATAGCTAATACCATTGCATATTGTTATCTTTAAAGTAATTACTCAGAGTAGAATATATAGGCATAAAAATTCTTCCATCAATATTAGCACTAACATCCTTTTCAATGAACTAACAGACACTAATAGTATAACTAACTTGCATTTTTTCTCCCTTTTCCCTTCTTTCCTTTTTCCTTTCCCCCATCCTAGTTCCTTTTTCCTTTTAAACAATTTCTTTCCATTTCAAAATATCTATTGCACATTTTAGACCTCAGGTACTCTTTTAATTTCTCACATAAGAGAGACAATATGTGAATCTGATTTACTTCACTTAAGAGTCTCGAGTTACATCCATTTACCTATAAATATCTCAAGTTTATCCTTCTTTGTGGCTGAGTAGTACTCCATTACATTTAAACAAAAAAACCCACAGCATTTTTATCCATTCCTCAGTTGATGGGCATTTGGGTTGTTTCCAATATTTAGCAATTATGAATTATGTTGCTATAAACATGGGTGCACAAGAGGTTCTATTTCACTCTAGAAAGAATGGCTATCATCAAGAAATCAACCAATAAGAAATGCTAAAGGGGCTGTGAGGAAAAAGGAACCCATCTCCACTGTTGGTGGAAGCTTAGACTGTTGCAAACACTGTGGAAATCAATGTGGAGATTCTTCAAAAAGCTAGGATTAGAGTTCCCATTCATCCCAGCTATTCCCCTTCTGGGTATCTTCCCAGAAAAATTGCTTCTTAGGTGGACGTGAAATTACTGTGAACAATCTTAAGCAAACAAATTTAAAAACATAGTTAATTCAACCAGTTTATTGAAGTATAAAAATTAGTAAAAGTTAAACAAGATTAAAGAGAATAACTAAATAGTTCTGTATCTTTTAAGGAAATAGAATTTGATAGTTTAAAATGCTTAAACAAGGGCTGGGGGTTTAGCTCAACAGTACAAGTGCCTGCATGGCAAGTGCAAGGTCGTGAGTTTGAGCCTCAGTGCCAAAAAAAAAAAAAGTTTAAACAAAATTCTTTTTCTGGATGCTTCTCATTATAATGAAACGAATTTGCACAATTATACCAGCCAGTAGAAAGGAGTAACCAAACTAAGTATGAGAAACCAACATTACTCCGATATCAAAATCACTTAGGGATCATGTAGAAAGAAATGACAAGTCAATGTCCCAAATGAATATAGATATATAAATCCTCAAAATATTACTGGATTGGATTTGGCAAAATATAAAGCAAAGATAATGTACATGATGAAGTAAATTTTATCCCAGAATGGTCGATACTCAAAAATTGAACAATGTAATTCATCATATTAACAGACTGAAGAAAAAACACTGCATTATCTTCTTAATAGCTCTATTAGTACATGATCTTACTGATATATGTTGACTAGACACATATCAGTATTTACTCATGACAATAACTCTCAACAAACTATGAATATATGACAAATTTCTTAGCATGGTTAAGAGTATCTCTGAAATACCTCTACACTTAATGAGCAAAGTCTGAAGATTTTCCCCCAATGATCAAGAACAAGGGTTTTTGTCACACTACTTCTATTTGCCACAATACTAGTAATCTTAGCTGCTACCACTTCTATTTGACACTATGTTAGAAATCTAAGCTGATTAAAAATACAAGAAAAAGGCAGAATAGAGAAGGGAGATAAATGATGTTTCTATTTTGCAGACATTCACAGTATAGAATGTCTCAAAAACTATACCAAACAGTGCTTTAGAAAAAGTGCATTTAATAAGGTCATAGAATACAAGGTGAACATTCAAAATGTAATCATGTTTCTATCCACTAGGTTTGAAAATTTAGAAACAAAAATTTAAAAAGCACCATTAAGAAGAATCAAAACAGTACAATATTTAAGGGAAATGTAATGAGTCACAGGTAGAATTTAAATACTGAAACTACAAAATGTTGATGAAAGAAATAAAAAAGACAAAAAATAATAAAAGAAAGTTACAAAACATCAGTTCTCTCAAACTGACTTAGACGTCATGGACTGTCAATCAAAATTTCAATGATACTTCATGGAGGAATTGATAAATTGATTGGAAAACACAGAAAGGTAAAAAAATGAGACTAGCTAAAGAATCTTGATAAATAGCAAAATTGAAGGACTCATACCACCTACCTTTAATAATGGCTATAAGGCATTTGTACTCAAGGCAATGTAGTGTCAGGAAAAGAACATTTGCTATCAATATAAGCAGGCACACATAACCACGCAAATATAAATAATTGACGTGTGATAAGATTAAAAAATCAGAGGACAATCTTATCCAAAAAGAGTGCTGGAGCATGCAATTGAATGTCCCTAAGTAAAAAGTATAATAAAATCTCAATCCATAACTCACATAGTATATAAAATAGACTTAGTGTGACAAAACCTATATCCAAAATCATTAAACATCTAGAGAAACATAAAATCTTTTAAAACATGTCATTTATTTTCTATACACCATTATCAATTTTCTCCCTGTTATATATAAAATATATTTTATTTTTAATTGGCAATTGTATATTTATGGGATAAAATGAAATGCTTCACTATAATACAGATTTTAGAATGATTAAATCAAGATAATACAGTCATCAACTTGCAAACTTTTTTGTAGTGTTCACACTTAAAATCTAGCAGGAAGATTACGAGTTCAGGTCATGCCTAGGCAACTCAGGGAGACTATATCTCAAAATAGGATAAATAATCACAGTGTGTATGTGTGCATGTGGTTGTGTGCACATGCATAGCAGGAGGACCATAAATTTTCCTGGGAAACTCAGTGACTTAGGAAGATTACATCTTAAAATAAAATATTAAAAGGGCTGGGGATGTATTTCAGTATAATAGCTCTTGGTTCAATTCCCAGTACCACAAAAATAAGAAAGAGAGGAAGGAGGGAAAGGAAGGTATGTTATGAAGAAAGAGAAAAATAGAGATGGGGAAAGGAGGGAGGGAGGAAGAAGGGAGAAAAAGAGACTGGGGGCACAGCTCAGTGGCAGAGTGGAAGCTTTGTCTCCATGTGCCCACTGTACTTCACTCAGTCTAATGTCTTCCAGCTTCCTCAGCTTAGACTAAGTCTTCTTGGACACAATACTTAAATTATTAGGAAAATAAAAATAACAAATACAGTGTCAGAAAAATAAAACAATTACTGACTGGGAGAAAATCTTTTAAAATTGTGTGACCTGTGGTGAACATATATGTAGAATTTGTAAAGAACTCTCAAAAATCAAGAATAAGAAAATAAACATTCCAAGTATCTAAACACGGTCGTACAATTTGAACCCACACACTTCATCAAACAAAACACCTACATAGAGAAAGCACGAAAAAGATGTCAACTCCCCTTAGAATCCCATTGTAATGGTTTAAGAAAACTGAAAAACAACAACAACAAAAATGGGTGGTGACAGAATATGAGCAACTAGAACTCTCAAACATCTTCCAAAGAAAGCAAGATGGTAGAATCCTACAGAAGGCAGCATGGCAAAAGTTTTTGAAGTCAAATGTCATGTCACATATGAAAGAGTAATCTCTCTCTTTAGGAGTTTAGCCTTGAGAAACAATATACTTATTTAAAAATCTGAACTGAAATGCTGATAGTAATGCTTTTACTAACCACCCAGAACTAGAAAGAACCAGTATGTCTTTGCCAGGATAAATAATCTGTGACTCAACATACAAAGAAACATTTAGAAACCACAAGCTCAAACTAACAATGCAAACAACAGCAGACTACAAGGCAAATCCTTATGCTAAGTGAAAGAATCTAGGAAAAAATATTATCAATTTTATAATTTCATTTATATTACATTTTGCAAAAGACAAAACTATAAGGCTGGAAAATGCACTTATGGTTGCCAGAGTTTAGAAGGAGAGACATACTGCATTATGAAAAGAGGTCGCAGAGCAATATTTTGAGGTGAGAGCATGGCTCTTCATCTTGTTTGTAGAAGTAGTTATTACTCTATGCATCTGCCATAAGTCATATATCTTTATGCCTTGAGACTAAATTTTGTTATAATCAAATTAAGTGTCACTATCATTGAATTGTAAATATGTCTCAAAAGATTTAAATTTTATGATCTATAAATGCAATTGCATATAAATTTACCTTAAAAGTCCTATGAAACAGGTTTCTAAATGTATATTTATGGAGACTTTATAAGATTTGTGTTATGCTAATTGTTCATATAATTAATATAGTCAAACTCATTTATACTTGATTAGGTCAGATATCTTTCATCCACAATTGGCCCTGAATAAATAATTTTTGAATAGATGAATGAATTCACCAGTTAACACTTACTTTAACAATGAGATACACCTAAGGAAATTTAAACCTCAGAAACTTCTCTGTAAAATCAAGGAGAGCAATAGTTATACAATAAATATTTATTTTAGAAATTTATGCATTTCTATTTTTAAGTCTTCTGATATTTGAAGATTACTGTGAAAATCACAGCCCTTACATTACACTTCATTTGCACTGTCTTTTGTTTTTCTACATTTGACATTTTAAACAAGGCTACCATTTTCCCCCTCATATAAATTTCTCTTTCTCTGGTACTTTTCCTTTTTCTTTTTTTTCTTTTTTCCTTTTGTCTCTTTCTGTCTTTTTGCCTCCTTCATTTAAATCTGCTAAAATATTCTTTATGTCTTTTGCTATTTTGTGTCTTATTTTCTAAGAGAAAAAGAGAAAGAGAAAATCATTCTTCTTTTATTTCTTTTCGAAGGAGATGTTAAACTTCATGATGTATTTCTCACTAGATGCAGCTTTCCTTGTGCCTGACTTGTCATCTCTTTACAGGTACCTTTCAAATTATGTTCCTTCCACTAAAAGGCTAAGTAGCTCTCCTTTATTCACGTAGGATATGCTCTCAGATGACTGAAACGATGCATAGCACCAAACTTTGTGTGTACTTTTTTCCTATGTATACACAGCTATGTTTCATACGTAAAGTAGGCACAATAACATAGTAAGAATAATAACTAATAAAATGATACAATTATAATAATTTTTCATAAAAATTCATGCAAAATTTACTGATTTTGTATTTCTAGAATATTCCACTTAATATTTTGGACACAGAGGATTGCTGGTAACTACAGATAAAGGAAAACTACAACACTGTAGTCTTTAGTGTACATGTTTTCAGAATATTTTATATAATTTTAACAATGAAAACTTAAGTATTAGACAGTATGTGAACCATTCCTGGAGTTATTTTCTGAAATAGAAAACACATTCACTAAAAAACATAATTTGAAGGTGTTAAAAACAAATAAGGAGAAACCCAGAGACCCTCATCTCTTAACGTTTCCTAAAAAGTTGACTCTTTTTACTCTTTTCTCACTTTCCTTTCTTTATCATACTTCCACAGTTTATCTTTGTAATTTAAAAGAATTTTCCACATTTTTACACATCTTCTACTCAAGTCACATGTGGATTTAAGCAACCTTCTGTGTAAAAATGACAAAATGAGGAGGTAGTCATGAATTATATCTACAAATGTATCTCACTGACTCAATGGCAGCTCTCATGATAAAGAGAAAGAAACACAATATTTCATTTTTAAATTTGTATGAGTACATTTTTGCAGTGCACAATGATGGCATTCTTCATAGGGAGTTGGTACACGTACACTGAACATCTCAGCTCTTTCTCATCCCCTTTTCCTCCCCTCCCTCCTGACCCCTCCATCTCTTGAGTGCCTTTCCATTTGAAAAGATCTATCATCTTACTTTCTATTATCTACCTTTCATTTTGCTCTTTATTTATATTTTGGTTTCTTACCTAAGAAAAAACATGCTATATTTAAGCTGGGATTCTGATTTATTTCACTTAATATTATTGTCTTAAGGTGCATCTATTTTCCTACGGATGACTCGAGTTCATCCTTCTGTTATGGCAGAGTAGTACTCTGCTGTGTCTAAATGCCATACTTTCTCTATCCACTCATCTAATGATGGACATACAGGTTGCTTCCAAGATTTAGCTATTATGAATTGTGCTGCTACAAACATGTGTATGCATGTGTTACTGTAATATGATGGCTTTCATTAACTCATCGGACAGTGTCTGGTACAGATTTAGGGTCACACCTGTAATAACATTTATTATTATTATTACCATTATCAACTCTCACCAAAACTTTGAAAAAGAATATAGAGTTACTATATCATTTCACAATCGTGTGGTTACTCCCCATGTGGAATTTAGAAAAACAGTTTTACTCTTCTCTGAGAATCTAGCAAGAAGTTAGCACATAAGGAGGGCAAAATATACATACAAAGATACTTTAATGTAAAGAAAAAGCTCACAGGTTAGCCGGGCTTCTCTATAATTTAATTTGTTTTAATATGCATAAAGGAGAAGAGGTCAGTGAAAATAAAATGTTGCAGTGCCAGTTTCTTTTATAAAAGAGATTCAAGAGATATCGTTCCATTGTGGAAACATTTCCCTATTGCACAAATAAGTAAATTTTGAATTGTGCCATTTATAAGTGATGCTGATCTATGTAAGTGTAGAGCAAATGGAAGCTGCTATGTTTGTTGTTTCATGATCTTTTTATTTTATATATTTTATAATATAATAACACATTTTACTGTTTTATTCCAAGGAAATACATTTCAGGTTCTAATGCAATACACATAAGAAGGGAATGTAAAACTAGTGGTAGCTAGTCTCTGCAGGAGTTACTGATTTTAGAACAGATTTTACTGACATTCTAACATCACACAGACTGCAAGCATAAGTCATGTATGTGCTTCAACTAAGCCAGCAAATCAAGTTTCTAGGTGGCAAGGCCCAGGGTTACACTCTTGAAACTGACAGACCACTAAGCTGGTAGAAGAGCTTGGCAAGATGGGCAGGAAGCAGTTCTCAGTTAACCCTAACTTCAACTCTGGTTTTGCATGAAATTTCCTTACTAAGTGTTCACAGTCACCTTTCAGAGTGTCAAATCTCTCCAAATTTTTGTTTCACATAATGTTATTAAGTTTCCTTCTCAAAATGCAGTAAAATAAAAATCAGTCAGAGAAATTGTGGAATACAACTAGTCATTACAAATAACACACATAAATCAAATTTCACCACATTCAAGATCCATGCTGAGAATGGGCACCAACAAAATGAGAAAAACTGAGGCCACCAGGAAGGACAGATACCTAAATTAAAAATCACAACTCACTGTGATGGAGGTAGCAGCCAAGAAGGTGCTCTGGGAGAAAGGCAACTTGAAAATGCTAAACATTCAAATAAGCTAATAAGATCCTAAACCACACTTATATTATTGTTCATGCTTCAGTGAAAAGATAAGGACAGGTTCTAATTAGTCTTTCAATTGCTTGATTGTAAAAGTGTACTTTTAAACTGCAGAAGTGTGCTTAAAAGCAGTTCTCTTGCTATTAAATCAGGTACCCACTCTAATCTCCTTTACACTGTTACATTTATTTTAATAAAGTCTTTCATTATAGATAATATAAAGGTAAATGAGGACTGTGAGTTAATGGAAAAGTGCAGCCTTCCTCATACTGAACACATTCAGAAAGTAGAATGTCCTCATCGTACTCTGGGGCCAGCATTCTCTCCCAAACATGCAGTATGAAATATTTTAGTCACTCCTGAAAGTATTTGATTAAACTTCTAGAAAGTGATTTCAACATTGTTTCATTTTATGTAAGAAATTCAGAAAGTCTAGGGTAGTATATATTTTAAAGTACATTGCAATTGTGAGACTAATTTATATTCTTAGTAAATAAAAGTTCTAATTTTAAGCCCTGAGTTTACATTATCATCACAGAAGATAAAATGGAAATCTACTTACCTCAAAGGTCTAACTTTGGATTGTCACTGGTTACTTCACTTGTGGAGATTTAGCAAAAGTTACTACAGTGCTCATGTAGATACCCAGGTTTAACTGCCAAAAACCTTGGAAACTTGACATTTTGTAAAGATCCTGTGGTAAGTTCTTGCTTCTGTTGATAATGTAGCTTGGAAAAATTAATCTTACTCCCAATAACACTAAACTTCAAACAAAATAGTAAGGGAGCTAATAGAGGGATTTAGAACAGGATAAAGGTTTGAAAGCTAAGGAATCCCAGAAAGGCCCACATTTTTTTTCTTAAGAACATTCTCTGATCTCCACAGCAAACCATAAATAGCACCTAATCACAAGTTTTACTCTCACTAGGTCAGAGGTTAGACTCCAGGACTGTTGCAGGACCTGGAAGATAAGTTGGGCATAATCCCAGGCAAGAAGGCCTAGAGGCAGGTGTGCCTGGAAATCTCCATACAAACTGCCCACCCATCCTTGTTAACCTGTAAGCTGTGAGGCTCCCAGAAGCAGGGAGACAGAACCAAAGCTAGAAGCCTAAAAGCACTGAACAAAGATGTCATCAGCTTTCTAGTAAAAGAATCCAGAGCTGGGTGCTTAATCCTCCCTAAATTAAAGAGGCTTGGCAAACATGCAGGCTTTGTGTGAATGCTTCAAAAGGGTCACAGCTCAGGACTCAGGTACAGATACCGAGCACGATCCACTTTACGAAGTTTAAAACCAAGCTTGCACAAGATGAAGATTTCCAACCAGTAATGAAATGCTTGTTGCAACAAAATTCATCATTATCTAGAAGAAAATAACAGAATCTAAAGTCTCTAGAATATATCATTTTCAGTGGTCACTAATATGTGAAGTAGAGAAAAGACTCATAATGAAGAATAAAATGAATAAAAGCAGAGCCACAGATGAGGCAAACGTGGGAATTTGCAGAGACTTAAATGAACAATTATAGGTATCTTTTGGTAATGATGCAGTAACTATTAACTTTCTTCCCTGCCATACACAACTGGAAAACTGACAGAATGTAGTAAACACGTTTTTATATGTGGAACAACAAGTGGCCCAGTAAAGTAATTGCTTCCGGAAGAGAAACTAAGTTGAATGGTCCCCTTTTCTGCCTAGGAAGGTACTTAGAGACCTGAGCACAACGTGGAGGACCCAGCAGAGAGCTGCCGTTAGCTGAAAGGAAAAGGCAGAGATCTGAACCCAGGGAGCCCAAGGCAGCTGGAGATTGCTCAACAGAGTATTAAAAAAGAGGGAAGATCACAGACAAACAGCTCCAGAAATCTGCACAGGACTCCTGAAGTGTTCGTTGTGAATTGCACATGCTTATAGTAAGTATCCTCAATGCTGGCAAAAGTTACCAAGGATCTGCAGGTGGAACAGTTTCCGGAGGATACACAAGTCTAATAGCCACTCGAATTCCCACCAAGCAGAACAGACGTGCCACACCTAATTTCTGCGGCGTTCAATAGAAAGCACTGGAGAGGGGCCACAGGCTGTAACTGTTGAGCTAAACTTGGCCCTGGAATAAAAGCTTGTGGGTTGAGATGGTTTGCAAGTACATAACTTACATCTCTAGCTACCCTTTACAGTCTTTCAAACAGGACTACAAATTCTACATATTCAACACCGTAATAGTCAAAATGTCCATCAAACAACAAAATGTACTAAATATGCAAATAAGGGGGCATTCGACTCATGAAGGAGAAAAATCATTTAGTAAAAGTTGTACCAAAAATGAAAACGTTGTTAGAAACTAGATCTTCAAAACCATTTAGTGTTAAGTATGTTTAAAGTTTAAAAATATGAAATGTGGAACTATAGCTAGATTTTAAACAGAGCTAAATAAACCAAACTTCCAAAGTAGAAAAATGCATTTTCCAAAATACATAATTCATGGCACAGTGTTCACCACAGATTAGAGACTGAAGATCAGAAGACTTGAAAATATGGCAAAAGCAATGATATAAAGTTAATTTTAAAAGGAGAAAATAAATATAGCATCAACAGTAATACAATATTAAGGAGTTCAGCACATGAAAAATTAGAGTCACAGAAAAAGAATATGAGGGGAATTGAAATAATGGCTGAAAATTTGAATTCTAATAAAAATTCTAAACTCAGATTTTGACAGAAACAATGCAATGTCAAGATAGCCTTAAGGTAGTTAAAATATGTTTACAAGAGCGTTAAAACCTATGGACTCATATGAAAACTATAAAATCTGTAGTATATAAAACAGGAGAAAATTTTGTTAAGCCTGTGAGGCAAAATTCTCTTAGTTAATAAAAGCACCAACAATAAATAGATAATTAATTATAATGTTACTGTGTTAAAATTAAAAATTACTGTTCTTAGTAATGCAAGCCAAAGGAAAAATATCAAGATATAGACTTGGGGAAAATTATATACCAGATATGTTTTGATGAATAAGTTTTATCCAGAAATGTAAAGAATATCTACCACTCAGCAATAAGAAGACAGACAACTTAATGAAAAGCTAACAAAAGACTGAACAGAAATATCAGTGAAGAAGACGAGCAATTAGAGAATTTCATGAACTTAACATTAATTGTCAGAAAAATGAAAACACAGGCCACGATGTGATGCCTTTATCCAGTTAAATGGCTAACGTAAAGATTAGACATGGAGACTGTGGAAAAGCAGTGTGTAAAATGCAGAGCAGTTTGTTGGTAAAAATATCTATCAGAAAATCAGTAATCTAATTACAAAAGCATCTACTCAACAAGAATAAAGTATAGAGATACACAAATAATTGTAAAGGAACATTCACAGAAGCTTCATTCACAATAGTTTGGTAGTGGAGGACATCTAAATAATGATTAACAGTTGAATGGGTATGCTACATATGCTAAATTCAATCAGAGGGTTATTACTTAAAAAAAACCAAGTACATTCAGCAACCTGAATGAAGCTAAAAATTAAACAATAAATGACATCATGAAGATCAAGAGATGACATAAAATTTCACATTAAATTATTTGTCTTGCATACAATTCTAGAACAGGTAAGATTAATTCATGGGAACACAACGTGGGGCTACTGAGGTGAAATCTAAGGCAGGTGGGTGCACGAAGGGGCAAACATAAGGATCTGTTTACCTAGGACAGGTGCTGCTAAGGGTCATATAAGCAGTAAGAGAGCCGGGCGTGGTGGCGCATGCCTTTAATCCCAGCACTCGGGAGGCTGAGGTAGGTGGAGCATTGTGAGTTCGAGGCCGGCTTGGGCTACAACGCGAGCGCAAGGCTGGCCTGAGCTACACAATGTGACCCTGCCTCAAAAAACCAGGGCTGGGAGTTTGGCTCAGCAGCTTAAGCGCCTGTCTGGCAGGCGCAGGGTTGTGAGTTCAATCCCCAGTGCCGCAAAAAAAAAAAAGCAGTAAGAGAATTAGCCTTGAATTTGTTGGAAAATTGCTAATGCTTGAACCTGGTATTAGTCGGAGAATGAATGAAGCCCTTAGCAGCAGCATAACATGGGGCAACCACTTTCTCTTGGGCTTTTCTTTGAGTAAACCCACTGGTTGCCTACAGGGAAGATCAGACAGTGTTCTGAGAAAGCTGTCTTGTGGACTGGTAGTGCCCTTTGTAAAAATAGCATTCTAACATGTCTTCCCAATCTCTGCTACAAAGCAGAACTCCATGCTGCAGGAAAATGGTCATCAGTCTGCAGACCGATGACATAGGTTTTAAGATGAAACCAACATAGAAACCACTGTGATGTTTCTACCTATTGAAAGCAGTTGGATAATGAATTTAAAATAATATTATATACAATAGTGTTCAAAACATTTAAGAATAATATTAAGAGATATTTTAAGTTGTACACTGAAAAATATTGGAAGTTGCTGAGAAATTCTAAAAGATGTAAACAAATGAAGAGATAGTTTATGTTCTGTTTTTGGAAGACTGAAACCTGTTTAGTCGTTCTCCTCAAATTGATCTACAGAGTCCATGGAAACCCAGTCAATATCCCAGTAAGAGTTTTTATGGAAATTGAAAAGCACATTTCAGAATTGATGTGAACATTCAAAGGACCTAGAATGGCCAAAACAATGTTAAAGAACAAAAGCAGAGTACTTTCAAAACCTTGATTTGAAAATTTATTTTAAAGAACAGTATTCAAGACAATGAATTATTTTACAACATAGCTGAAAAAACCGCTTATGTCAACAGAAAAAAAATGACTTTTATTTCATACTATGCAAAAAATATTAATTTTGTGTTGGGTCATACAGGTCATAATTAAATGTAAAAGCTAAAGCTATAAAGTGTCCAAAAATCAATATGGAATAAAAATCTACCATGTGGGAGTTGTGGAATTTAATCAATAACCTGCAGAAATATATGCATTTACATGTATATAAAATTGAATTGTATACTTAAAATGGGTGCATTTTCTCTTATGCAATGTGCACACCAAAGAAAATAATAGAAAAAATAAAGGTTAATATCATGCAGCACAACATAGATTAAGTAAAGAGATAGAGAGAGAGAGAGGGAAATTTAAACTTAGGAAAAAGGTAGGCAAGGTTAAAATTTGGTTTAAGGAACCAAACAGAAGCTTGTAAAATTTAAAAAGACTGCATTTGAGTGTGGCCTACTATTAAAGAAGAGATCAACACTCTGCACGGTAGACAAGGTAGACTGATGTGACAGTGAAGCTGGATTGTCAACTTGATTTGCTTGGGCTCCTCCCAGGAGGTTACTTCTGCGTGGTCTGGGTGAGTGATAGAGGCATGATTTTGGCAGCTACTCTAATCTCTGACCTTTTCCTCTCTTGAACTGTTCCTTTGCTTTGCTTCCCAGGTTCCACGAGGTGAGCAACTTTGTTCTATGGTGGCCCTCCGCTCTGATGCTCCTGCTTGCAGCCATACTATGCAAAAAATATTAATTTCGAGTTGGGTCATATGGGTCATAATTAAATGTAAAAACTAGCCATAGAACCCTCTGAAACCATGAGCTAAATTAAATACCTGCTTCTTTAAATTGTGGGTGTTGGGTACTTGGGTCCAGGTGACCAATATATCTAATGATAGAGAGAATAGACATTTTAATTTAATTATTCTCAAGGACATTGAATTTGTGGGTTTTTAAGCTTTTTATTTTTTAAAATGTAAACAGTTTTTGGAAGTGTGAATTGAAGAGGATTTAGAAGAGCTACTTGAAGTGGCTCAGAAGAGTTGCCCACCAGGATAACAAAAACCTTCCAAGGGCCTTCACATCCTAACATCAGAGGAATAAGAGAGATCATGGGAAGGGGAGAGAGAGTGGAAATAAAAACCTGGAAAATGTAATCTTCAAAACTTTCTTAAAACATTAGAATTGGGTTCTTAAACTTATTGGTGACCTTTATTTCAAACCAAAGAAGAATTCTGTAATGAACTATTAAGTATTTCAGATGGATTGTATGTTGTACAGAGGTACTAGGTTTGCAATTCCACCAGTCCTCTTACAATATTTTCTAAGTACAAATTTACATTTCATGGTGAATTTGATAATATCCAGAAAAAATAAAAGATAAGTGGCCCTAAACACTTCTTGAAAATTTCACTACATAATAGTTCCCTACATTTTTGACAGGTACTTGTGCAAGAATGTGCAATGAAGTAATTTTGGAAGTGGTAAAAATATAGTAAGTTAAAAGTCATTGATAAATGTATTCACCAGAATTTTGGCCAGGAAAAGACTTCTCATTCAAATTGTGTAATCAAAGCAAAATTTAATGAAGGTTAAACTTGAAAAGGTTTAGGGAAAGTGGTGCAGACCACAGAGGGACAACTTTTCACTTCTGTGCCCAAAGAAGGATGAGGAGGGTTGTCACAGAGATAGATGGAGAAGCCCACCTTCACTGCCACTGGGACTTTGGTTAAGAGGTAAGACCAGTGAAAGCCTTGTTCAGAGAGAGGAATAGCAATGTTCCTTACCTCTCCAGGCTGTTGCTGGAGGTTTCTTTGGGCTCACACAAACTGAAAGTCAAATATTAAGCTGATATAGAGCATATGAATCAACTTCACAGGATGCAGAAGGCAAAGACATTCCAGGAAATAACTTTGGAAGGGCATATATGAAGACATTTACACTTAATAAAAAGATACAATGTAATTTACATTTTTCATTAAAACCAATTTTCTGTCAAAGCAATTTACTTAATGTTAAAAAGGTGAGCAATTGAACCAGAAAAATACCATAAATACTTAAGTGGGGATGTTAATAAATCATGGATATATGACAGAATAATGGCATGAAGCATCTACATAGTTTTCCACCTGTAATCATATCCATAGATATTGTGTAGTCAGCTATCTATGCATCATTTGAATATAAATATAAAAGTTTGAAAACATATATGCCAAAACATTAACTATTTACTTCTATTGAGTTATGAATTGACTTCAGAAAGAATGGAAAACTTTTACTTCTCATAGTAACATTACTATTATTTTATAGTAAGATTATATTACTTTTATCTTTACTTTTTAAAAACTTAGTTATAAGAAAATAACCTTGAACCTGAAGGGGAAAAAAAAACAAAACAAAGAAGAAAACCATGCTATCAATGACCCTGTACAACTTCAATAAGAGTATTTCTGTTACCTCATGTAACTTTCATACACTCTTACTAATCACGTAGATAAAAGGTAGAAACAAGATATTTGACATATTCTCAGGATTCTTCAAGGATAAAGAGGAAAAGTGTGCTTTTGTGTTTTAGTTTATTATACCTAGGAATGTTTGGGCTCTAAGTCCATGTGGTATCTGTAGTGACATTTTGTGTGGCTAAATCCTCTACCCTATTTTGATCATTTTATATTACTAACTTGATTCAAATTAGTAAATGACAAGATGAAGACTCAGTGATGAGAAAAATGTGTAACATAGCAATTGAAATGTGTTAAAAATATTCTGACAAACAATAACAGATCATTTAAACATCATTAGATATAAGTATAAGATTTCTAAACTGAAATAAAACAAAATGATTTACATATGCCAAATCATATAAATATTACTTAGCAGACATTTTTGACTTAAATCAATTCAACAAAAGTTAAGACAATGTTATGTCTCATTTAAAAATTCTACTTACATCACATTGACAAAATAGTAATTTCAAGGAGGTTGATGAGATTAGCCTAAAATGTTTACATTAAGAGAAGCATACTCAGACAAGAGCACTCTTTTGGATGGAGAATTAAAATCCTTATCTTAGGGCCACTGGTAAGATTAGTCTTTGTGTTAGTCTGAAGGAGACCACATGATAGTGCATACATGAGCTGTACTCAAATCTGGAGGCTTTCATGTGGTCCTTGAATTAGGATTAGTGATTCACAAACACACAGAGATCAATTCAAGCCCAACCAATTCAAACCATGATGAACTATCTGAGCAATGTGACCAGAATGGACTGCCTTATAAGATAATGAACTCCCCATCACTGAATAAGATGGTCAAACAGAAGAAAACTTTTGAAATACAATGGGTAGATGAAATTCAAGAAAGTAATCTCCCTTGGATGCCTTCAATCTTGCATTTCATGGTTCTGTATATTTTTCTTTTTTGTAGAAGAAAATTTGACTTCTTCTGGCCTCCGAATCAAAACCTGAATGCTGAATTTATTTATATTATTCTTTTTTATCGTCACCATATAATAAACACCTAGGATGTGAAAAGAATCATCAACCAGAGGGCCAGTTAACTTGGCTAATGACTTCCTGCTAAACTACACCTAAAATCCTTTCTAGTTTTCAATGTTCTTCATGGACTATAATTTTCTATCTGTGGGTATTCCTGCTTGCTTTTCTTGTTCATTTTATCCTTTTTATCATCAGGTGCCTTAATTCTGAAGCTTTATCCTGTGGAACTATTTACCTATTATAATGTGGCTAGATTTACTTTCTAACTGCTCTTTGACAAAGCCATAGTTGACAATCCACTTTAATGATGTTTTCCATCTTGTTAGCAATGCTTTTTATTCTCTTCGTTACAGATCATCTGAGAGAATGAGTAGCTCAATCTTTTCAGCATTCTAGCCTCTTTTTTTAATACCATCTTCATATTTTATTAATTTCTTCCTTAATTTTTCTTTCCTTTTATTTGCCATCATTTTGCTATGAAATGTTTTAATAATATTAGCATTAACTTTTTGAATGCAAAATCTTTTATTTTATCTGTGGCATGTGATTAGTTCTTTTCCTAAACCATGCAGGATCCTTTTCTATAATTATTTCTCTTCTACCACCTTTTTTTCTCCCTATGAAATAGAAATATTAGCTATTGATACTTAATAACCAACAGAAAAGTTCATTGCAAAAGTTATAGTTTTTATCATGAATAGTCATTCAAGGAAAGAGTAGAATCCATTAAAAATCTATTTTACTTTGGCTGGTTGAGTGTATGGAGATTAAAAGAGCATATAATAATATGATCAATATTTTAGCCAGGCTTGACTCATATTTTCAAGCCATATACTGTCCACACAGAAAGCATTACATAGCATTCTCTGAAGTAATTTTTCAAGTTTATGAAGTTTGTTCTCAGTTGCTAAGTGGATTTAAAGCAAATATGTTATAGATTGTCAGGATATCTCATAAATTTATCCTTTGGTTAATAAGCAAAGTTTTTCCTGTCTTCCTCTTCTCCAGAACAATCGAGATTTATTTTCTCTAGGTATTAGCTTTAAGAAAGGGTGATGGTTAACCATGATATGTCAGTTTCACTCAAGAAACACCTAGTAGATTTGTAGAGTACGCTCCTGAGCGTGTCTGGGTGAGTCATGGAGACGTGACCTTGTGTACTATATAGTCCCTTGCTAGTTCCTTGCTAGCAATACTTTTCTGCTCTGCTTCCAGGCCAACATGAGTTAAGCAGTTTTGCTCTATCATGCTTTTTGCCATGAAGTTTCTACCTTGAAACCAGGTAACCATGAACTGAATCCTTGTGACCCTGAGCCAATTTAAAACCTGTTTTCCTTTAATTTGTGGATTCAGGATACTGTGCACTAGAAATGAGAAAGTTGACTAATACAGAAGGTTAATACTTGGATTTTATTTTTGGCATATCCTTTAATAGGTACAGACTCATCCTCTTAATATGAGTTGTAACACGAAATGAGTTAGATGTCTTCGGTATAAATATGAACCCAGAAAAACAGGCTAAGTGGGATGAAGAATAAAACAAAGTAGGTCTTCCATGACAATAAGATATTGTGATTTTTTCCAAATTATCTAGAGTGCAGTTTGATACAGGCACTTGATATTCTCTACAATCAAACTTTAAACATATGAATATGGCTATCTCTAAAAATTGATTTTGAAAATTTTAAAATTAGTAACTCCAATGTATAACCAAACAAGCATGGGAGGCAGATTCTGCTGTGATGGTAGAAAGTGGGCAATGAAAGAAAGGGATTGTAGACAGGCAGGGACTCATATCCATGGTCAGAGGTACAAGGCTAGAAAATTGTACCAAAAGATGTTTCCATTCTTTTCTCTCTTGTTGCTAAGATTCAAATCACACTGACAAAACTTTTCTTCACCATGTACTTACCAGCAGGATAAAATTTACAAATTATTGAAAAATACAACATTTCTACTTCTTAAAACTAATATTGACTCAAAATCTCCCCTCTATATAGGCTTTTGTGATAGTTCTGCATGCTTATTAGGCTGATGCAATAGTTATCTATCAGAAAGTAGTGAGGCATATTTATAATCCTCAGCATGACAACATTTTTAATTGTGATTTTACTTACAAGGGCTTTCAAATAAAATCTGGTGAGGATGTTTGAAATGAATACTCAGAATACCTTCATGCTCTCCAAAGTCCATTTCTCTACGCTTTCTGAGCAAGTATTAAAAGGTGATTTCTTGCTCAGGTCCTGGTTGGGCCTTGCCCAGTGTCCCCCAGGTCACTGGGGAGCTACCGTGCTGAGTGGCATAAGCTGAAGGCCTCCACAGTGAACTTTACCTAGCCACACAGCCTGAATATGTTGTGCAGAACCTGCTACGGCTCCACCCAGAGATCCCAAGCAGTTTGAGAGCTTGGGGTACCATGTGATGTGAGCTGAAGGCCTGCCCAGTATACTCCACCTACCGTTCAGCCTTGGTATACCACTCAGAACCTGGTAGGGCCCTACCTAGTGACCTCAAGCAGCCAGGGAGCTTCAGTGAGACACATGGGGTTTGCTGAAGTTCCACCCAGCATAGTCCCCAATTTGGGGAGCCTTTGAGTGCCACTAGGGACCTGGTAGGCCTGTCTAACATCCCCCACTCAACTGGGGAAACTCCCTGCAGTAAGGACAGCAATTCTCAACCCAAGAAACAACTGAGATTTTCATTCAGATGCCCCAGGGGAATACAGGAAAATGACAAAATGAAAGAGCAAAATGCAATCTCAAACCTCCAGCCCATCCCAAACAAGTCTAGGAGACATGGACATAGAAGAAAATGTAAGCCATAAACCTCATACTTCTGCAATGATAGCAACTGAGGTAAAGAAACAACTCCATGAAGCTATAAAGAAACTCAGATCAAAATAATCTCTCAGGTAAAAGAAGAAATGATAAATATAATGAAAGAAATGCTGGACACATCTAAAGAAGACATAGTTAAAAAATAGAGGAGCACAGCAAAATGATGGAAACCTTGAATGAGCAATATAAGAAACAACTAGAATTCAGGAAACAGATTCAAAGAGATATCCAGGAAAAAAAATTCCATCAAAAGCAGGCAAAACCACCTCAATGAATGTGAAGATAGACTTTCAGACCTCAAAGACAAGATTACAGCTAGTGAACAAGAAAGGAAAGATCTTTTTAAAATAACAAGAAATCAGGAAATAATTCAATAATTACAAGATGATGCAAAGAAAAACAATATAATATTAATAGGTATAAATGAAAAAGAAGACAACAACACAAATGATATCAAAAGGCTATTTACAGAAGTAATAGCTGAAAATTTTTCAAACATGGGAAAGGAAGCTGATATACAGATAAGTGAAGCATACAGAACTCCCATTAGTCATAGCCATAATAAATCTACACCAGGACATAATAATCAACATCCCAGAAATTCAACAGAAGAACAAAATGTTAAAAGCTGTTAGAGAAAAGAAACAAATCACCTATAAAGGAAAGTCCATCAGAACCACAGCAGACTTCTCAACACAAGCAACAAAGTCAAGAAGAGCATGAAGTGAAGTATTTCAAATCCTAAAGGAAAACAACCTCCAACCCAGTCTGATATACCCTGCAAAACTATCCTTCAAAATTGATGGAGAAATAGGATAGTTACACAATAAAGAACAGCTGAAGAACTTCATGACCACCAAACCAACCTTGCAAAGAATACTGCAAGGTATTCTAGATAGACAGAAAAATAATTACAACTTCTGGAACACCAACAGAAAAAAACCCACCAAACAGGGCAAACAATTAAACAGAGGGGAAAGGTAAAGAACCAACAGCAGGAAGATAACATGACAAAAATAAGCCAATATATGTCACTTATAAGCATTAACGTAAATGGCCTCAATTCACCAATCAAAGGAAACAGACTGGAAGAATGGATCAAAAAACAGCATCCAACCATATGCTGTATAAAAGAAACCCATCTAAACCAAAAGGAAATTCATACGCTGAAAGTCAGAGAATGGAAAATGATACTTCATGGAACAGGAACCCAAAAAAAGCAGGGGTAGCTATTCTGTTTGCAGATAATGTGAACTTCAAACCAAGAATGATCAAAAGAGATAAAGAAGGTCACTACATACTGGTTAGGGGAAAACTTCAAGAAGAGAAAACAATCATATATGAACCAAATATGGGAGCACCCAGCTGTATAAAACAAATATTAATAGAAATGATAAATCAAATAAGCAATAACACAATTATAGTGGGAGACCTTAACACCCACTGACACAAAAAGACAGATCAACTAGGCGAAAATCAGCAAAGAAATAAAAGAACTGAATCAAACTTGTGAACAAATGGATTTAGTAGATGTGTACAGAATGTTCCACTCAATAACATCAGAATATATATTCTTTTCAGCTTCACATGGGACATTCTCTAAAATAGACCATATACTAGCCCATAGAATATGCTTAAGTAAATGCAAAAGAATTGAAATTATGCCATGCATATTATCTAATCACAGTGCCATAAAACTTGAAATTAATGACAAACAAAACTGCAAAAACTCCATGAACACATGGAAATTAAATAATACACTCCTGAACAATCAATGGGTCACAGAAGAAATTAAACAATATCTACAAGTGAATGAAAATACAAACACAACTTACCAGAACCTGTAGGATGCAATGAAAGCAGTCCTCAGAGGGAAATTTATTGCAGTGAATTCCCACATCAGGAAGATAGAACGAACACAAATAAACAACCTGATGCTACTACCCAAACATCTAGAAAAAGAAGAGTAAGTCAAACCCAAAGCCAAAAGAAGGGAGGAAATTATAAAGATCAGAGTAGAAATTAATGCAATAGAGACTAAGAAAACAATACAAAGAATTAACAAATCAAAGAGTTGGTTCTTTGAAAGAATAAATAAAATTGATAAACCACTAACCAATCTTATTTAAAAAAGAAAAAAAACCCCTCAAATTCAAGCAATAAGGAATGAAAAAGATGAAATTACTACAGATCCTGATGAAATACAGATCATCAATAACTACTTTGAAAACCTTTACTCTCACAGGTTTGCTAAGACAGAAGAAATGAACAGATTCCTAGAAACATAGGAATTACCAAAGCTGAATCAAGAAGGTGCAAAGCTGCTGAACAGCCTAATTTCAGTTAATGAAATTAAAAATGTAATTAGAACCTTATCAACAAAGAAAAGCCCAGATCCTGATGGATTCACAGCTAAATTCTACAAGAAATTCAAGGAAGACTTAATGCCAACATTCCTCAAACTCTTCAATGAAAATGAAAGGGAAGCAATTCTTCCTAACTCATTCCTGGAAGCAAGCATTACCTTAATACCAAAACCAGAGAAAGATTCAACCAAAAAAGAAAACTACAGGATAACCTCCCAAATGAACATAGATACAAAAATCCTCAATAAAATACTGGCTCACAGAATGCAGCAAGTCGTCAAAAAGATTATACACCATGACCAAGTGGGATTGTCCCAGGAATTCAGGAATGGTTCAACACACACAAATCAGTAAGTGTAATACATCATATCGGAATAGATGGTCTTTACCTCAATCTGATAAAAGCCATCTATGACATCTATTGAGCCAGCATCATATTAAATGGTCAAAAACTGAAAGCTTTCACTCTAAAATCAGGAACAAGACAAGGCTGTCTACTATCACTACTCCTATTCAATATAGTTCTGGAAACGTTAGCCAGAGCAATTAGAAAACAGAAAGAAATAAAAGGAATAAAGATAGGAAATGAAGAAGTTAAATTATCATTATTTGCAGATGACATGATACTCTACATAGAAGACCACCCAAACTCCATTAAAAAATGTCTAGATGTAACAACCAAGTTAAGTAATGTAGCTAGATACAAAGTCAACACTCAAAAATCAATAGCATTCTTGTACACAAACAACAAACTCACTGAGAAAGAAAGAAGAGAAGCCACACCCTTAGGAATCGACCTAACAAAAGAATCAAATGATCTATTTAGTGAAAATTACAGTACTCTGAAAAAAGAAATCAAAGAGGATCGCAGAAAATGGAAAGATATTCCTTGTTCATGGATAGGAAGAACAAACATTGTGAAAATGGCCATTCTCCCAAAATTGCTATATAGATTTAATGCAATCCCAATCAAAATACCATTATCATACCTCACAGATCTTAAAAGAAAAAAATTCCTAAAATTCATTTGGAAACAGCTGAGACCTACAATAGCAAAGGCAATCCTGGGCAACAAAGGCAAGGCCGGAGGCATCACAATCCCTGACTTGATGTTATACTACAAAGCTACTGTGATAAAATCAGCATGGTATTGGAATAAAAACAGACCTGAAGATCAATGGAATAGATTGGAAGATACAACCACAAATACAAACACACTCAGTCACCTTATCTTTGATGAAGGGGCCAAACATGTTCACTGGAAGAAAGATAGCCTCTTTAATAAGTGGTGCTGGAAAAACTGGCTTTCCATATGCCAAAAACTAAAACTAGACCCATGCCTATCACCATGCAGTAAACTAAAGTCAAAATGGATCAAAGATCTAAATATTAAAACAGAAACACTAAATCTGCTGGAAGACAAAATAGGGAGAAATATTGAAGACATAGGGGCTGGCAGAGACTTCATGAACAAAAATCAAACTGCATGGGAAATACTTCCCAGAATCAACAACTGGGATCTTGTCTTATTACAAATTTTTTTCATGTCAAAAAAAAATCTCTAACAGAGTGAAAAGAAAACCTATGAATTGGGAAAAAAAAAACCCTAGCCACCTGTCCCTCAGACAAAGGACTTCTATCTAGAACATATAAAGAATTAAAAAAAATCAGACCCCGAAATTCAAAGACCCAATCCAGAAATGGGCATCTGAGATGAATACACACTTCTCAAAGGAAAAAATACAAATGGCAATTAAATATATGAAAAAATGTTTAGCATCTTTGGTCATTATAGAAATGCAAATTAAAACAACACTGTGATTCCATCTCACTCCAGAAAGAATGGCCAGGATCAAGAAAACCACCAACAAGGAATGCTGAAGAGGCTGTGGGGAAAAAGGAACTCTTCTGCAGTGTTGAGGCTTTTATAGGTAAATGGATGTGACTTGAGACCATACTCATAAGTGAAATAAATCAAACCCACATTTGTAAATTCCATATTTTCTCCCTAGTGTAAGAAACTGAAAGAGTAAATAAGATACAAAACCTTCAATAAATATTTTGAAAGGGTAAGAAACTGCTCAAAGGGGAAAAAATAACTCAGGGAAAAGGAGAAGAGAAGGAAGGAAAAAGAAAAAAGATATAAATTTGTATATATACACTTACGATTACTAAGATGACTGTACTACTAATTCTATTAGTTCTTGGAACAAAGCAGTTAACATTTGTAGTATTTGATCAATTGTGCATGTCTATATCTGCTAATTTGAGTAACATTTTTGAAGATAACTATGCAAAACAACAAACTGCTATGTTCCTACCACCTTGTTTTGAAAGCGTATATTGTTGTTGTTTTGGGCTCTTTGTTATTGTTATTTATTTGACTCTTGTTTCTTGTTTTTCTTGCCTTTTGTTTTGCTTTGTTTCATTTTTCCCTCTAATACAGAAAGGATAGATGTACATAAATAGGCCTAGAACTTCTTCTAAGGAGCTTACAAGAATTGATTTCATTTTGTGTGATAAGAAAAGCTACATTGAAGAAAATGAGACATTATGATAGCCATTGCTGATTTCCTATCATCATGGGACCTATCCCAATGATGCTTTTATTGTTTGTTTTGATTGGTTTTAATCTATTTTTTACTATTTGTTTGTTTTTTGTGTTTTTTTTTTTTTTTCAGCACCAGGGATCAAACTCACAACCTCACACCTGCCAGACAGGCACTTAAACCACTGAGCCAAACTCCCAACCCTAGTTTTTTGAGGCAGGGTCACACTATGTAGCTCAGGCCAGCCTTGCACTCGTGTTGTAGCCCAAGCTGGCCTTGAGCTCACAACGCTCCTCCTACTTCAGCCTCCCGAATGCTGGGATTAAAGGCGTGTTTTCTATTATTTGATTTCAATATGTGTGAAGGTATGGACAGCTGTTTTGAAGAAAACAAGAGACATTATGGTAGCCATTATTGATTTCCTGTCATCTGGTTTTGAAGACCCAGAAGGCCCTCATCCTTTTGGGTTGATTTGTTTTATACTGTTTTGTTTTGTTTTAATTTATTGTGTGTAAAGGTATGGAGAACTGCTTCGAAGAAAACAAGAGACATTATGGAAGCCACTGTTGGTTTCCCGCTGTCTTGTTTTGAAATCCTGTGTTACTTGAATTGTTATGTTCTGATCTTATGTTCTGATCTGCTTTGTTCTGGTTTGTTTTGTTTTATTTTCTATAAAATAAAAAAAATTTTAAAATAATAAATAAAAGATGATTTCTTTCCAAAAAGTTAATTTAATAGAGACCATGATTTTGAAATGTAGAAATTCTTTGATGACTTAAATACTTAAAAAGTGTTACATCAAAATTAATACCATTACAAATCATATTAATTATACCCAAAACATGGGGGAAGGTTCTCTCAACCTGTACTGAGAAGTTAACACAAATTTGGAGGGAAGTTTTCTAAATTTGGAATTACTATATATCAACATTTACTCCTTCCTGGATCCTAACTACTTAGTAGCATTTCAAGATTTTGAATTATTTTATATTGTACATTGTACCTTGCTTAATGTTTTGCTCTAACAGATTGTTCATGTAATCACTATTTGCTTTTTTGTTAGGTTTTGCACATTCTTGCACTGGACATTACTAAAAGTTGTGTCCCTTGGCTTTTTATATTTTGCCTACTCCATAAATCTATTATCCTGCTCCAAGTACCAGTTTAAGCCTGATTCCCTGTTTGAAATGCAGGCAATGGCCAACTTTTGGAATTAGCATATTTATTGCTTATAAAACTGATTGGATATTTTTACATATACTATTTCCCACCTGTCTCTAATTGCTTACTTTCATTTTCATTTACTTCCCACTTGCTGAATCATATCTTGAAAGCAAATTCATAGGTTCAAGAAAAGCTAATTTATGGTACTATGCATTTTGCCCTTTTCTGAAACCCTGGCAGGGCCATCACAGTGCTATCATAAAGGAAATGCTTAAAATATATCAGGATTAAGCCAATGAATTAGTGGATATCTCGCATTTTATAGGTGTAAGTTAAAACACACACCAATATATAAAAATAAATTAAAACAATTAGCTATAATTTATATCTGAAAATGTCCCCCTAAAGTCCCATGTGTTTTGAAGGTGGTTTGATCATACATGCACTGCATTCATCAGTGAATTAGTCCATTGATGAGGCCAGTAGCTAAATGTCCTGTTAGGAAGTAGGGCCTGGTTAGAGGTAGGTCACCAAAGCACGACTTGAAAAGGTGTGTTCTTGTCCCTGGCTTGTGTTCTCTGTCACTTCCTGGTTGTCACGGGATGAACAGTTTCTCTGCCATGCCCTTCCACCATGCCATGTCTGTGTTGGAGCCATGGACTGTAACCACTGAAAATCATGAGCCAAAATAAACGTCTCCTTAAGTTCAGAGTGTCAGATATTTTGTCCTACTAATGCGAAAACTAACTAATCAAGAAACTGGTAGGTGCTAGAGAAATGGAGTCATTTCTGTGACTATACCTGACCATGTGGTTCAGAAACTTTGGAATTGGTTTGTGAGAGGAATTTAGAAATTTAGAGATACTTGCTAGAGAAACCTTAGAATGCTGTTAGAAGGTTAATCAGAGATTAATGGGAGACTCTGTTCAGAGATCAAAAAACAGAATTCTGATAGGAATGTGGACAGTAAAGACCAGGCTCATGAGGTGTCAGATGAGAAGGCAGACTATTGGCAATGAGAGTAAAGGCCATACATAATTTATTCTGGCAATTAATTTGTCTACAATTTGTCCATATCCTAAGACTTTACATGAGACTGAATTTAAAGTTGTTAACTAATTATTCTCTGGAGAAAGTTTCAGGGCAGTCAACTTTCTGGTTATGGTGTGGATATTACTGTATCAGTATTACTGTTGCATGAGTATTTTCCAGATCTACAGTGAGAATCCAAAGAAAAGAGCACACCGGGTTTTAAATGTTTGCAGTTTCATCAGGGTGCCAAAGACCTATGGATGGCTGCTCTGAGGTATGAACTACCTGGGGTCAGCATAGAGGCATTTTCAATGTGACCACAGTGCCATGATTATGACTTCCATGTGTATTCCCTGCCAAAAACAAACAAACACAAAACAAACAAGCAAAAAAGCTAAAATGAATATTTGGGGATTGAGGGTTGATATCATCAGTACAAAAGTTAAATTGAAAACATTAGACTTGCATATTCAAGTAGAATGTTTTTTCAGTTTTATCTTTCACTCACATTCTTAAATGATTTACAGAGCACAGTTATCTGAGGGGATATTCTTCAGTTATTCAGGCAAATTTGAGAGTAGAAGGCACAGCACGCATGTTAGCTCTCGGAAATCTCTAGCTTTGCTCTGTAAATGCAGCATTTGGCCATGCTCCTGTCTGGTTAGGCAACCAGAGTGTAACAAGGAAGATCACTCCGTGTAGCCTTGGTGATGAGCTACCTAGGCAATGATGCATATCTTGATGCAGTCAGGACCTAGAATGATAAACTGAATGGCCTGTCATCAAGGACAGGACTCTTGAACAATTCTGCTGTATTTTTGTTTTCACAGACAGCACATTACTTACAACTTTGTGAAACATAAGCATAGCTTCCTTTCTTAATGTTTCTAGGTAATAAAATAGAATGACTTTTTTTCTAGCAACTGCATTCAAATTTCCATGATTAATTACACTCATGCCTCTGGAATAACAGGAATCTTTCATTTTATTACTCTTGCTACAACTACTATTGCAAGATTGACTTCCCCTCCATTAATTATCTTATTTCTCATCTGAATATTGAAGACCACGTTATTATCCCTCTTTTACTGATGAGTTTCACAAGATTACATATGCTGCCCCCAGTTTCCAGTGTTGATAGTGACATGTAAAGCCCTTTCTTAAAAGTCTTACGCTGACCCTCCTCTATGCCAGTCTGCATGCTACACATGGTTAATAGCATCTAGACATGTATATTTCATAACAAAATGTGTTTTTACTGATTCAGGTTACAGATGTGATAGACGCTTGCCCTTCACACTCCAAAAAATTAAGCACAGAATTCCTAGGAAGGCATTTGCTATGGAGACAGCAGCTTAGGGACACCTTCAAATCAGAGGAGCTGTGTTCTACCAGTTCACTTCCTCAAGGGCACTGTTAGGGGTATGTCCTTGATAAAGGTCTTTCAAGTCACCATCAATTATATTTTGAGGCATTGTTATGTACACAAATTTAAGCCAAAACCTTGAATACTTCCTTATGAAAATATGTGCAGCTTTCTTTACTGGAAGTTACTTGTGTGGAAAAAATATCAAATACTTGGTAATTATTTTCTTTCTTTCTTTCTTTCTTTCTTTCTTTCTTTCTTTCTTTCTTTCTTTTTCTTTCTTTCTTCCTTCCTTCCTTTCTTTTTTTTCTTTCTTTCTTTCTCTCTTTTTTGACTACTAGGGACTGAAAATAAGAACTTTACACTGATTAACTTCCTCAGACTATTTTTGTTTGTTTGTTTGAGACAAGTTCTCACTAAGTTATTAAGTCTCACTAAGTTATTAAGCTCAAATCTGAGATCATTTTACCTCAGCCTCCCAGAATGATGGGATTTATGTATGTACCACTACACCTAGCTGGGATTTTAAGGTATCATTTATAATAATTTTAATCATAATCATTTACAAAGGTTTGGGCCTAAATTGCTTTGAAAATAAAAACATGATCTGCAGGAAAATATTAACATCTTTGGGGCCGGAGATTTAGCTCAGCAGGATAAGCGCCTGCCTGGCAAGCACGAGGTCATGAGTTTAATCCCCAGTACCAAAAAAAAAAAAAAAAAAAAAGTGTTGAAAATATTATTATCTTTTAATGTTAGAATGAAAGTACTTGGAAAAGTCTGGGACTTAGTAGTACTCCATTAAAATGGTTTTGTGGAAAGTATTTGAAGGAAATTTTCCAAAGCAACTAGTGTCTTAATTTTAAAAAGTTCTAGTGTATTTCTTTGCATGTCTACGAGGCAGGATGAATCAAATTTTTTACTTTGTCATTTTTTAAAAGATAAAATTTAAAACAAAATTAATTAGCTTTTATCATCTCTGCTAATTTGTGGAGGCAGTAATATGAACTTACATAGAATTTTATGAGACATCTCATTCTTTTCCTTTTTCTATTCATTGTAGTTGCAATTGTAAATATATGTTGTAGAAAGATAGAACATTAATATTGATGAAATGCATTTACCAGTTTTAAATCTACTGAACTGAAGATGAATTACGAAAATGAACTATGTCAAATTATCATTAAATAAGTTAAGCAACTGAGAGAAAGGCTATTCTAAAGCAAAAGGGCATGGTGATTAAATCTATAGCTTGGAAAGTATAGTCATTATTCATTTAATATAACTATAGTACTTGGAAGAATATGTAGTGTTTCCCTCCCAACACAGCAGTTTTAAAATGAACACAAGGATATCTCTCACACACTGTAAATCATTTGTAGCAGAAGTAACATTTGAAATATATGAATGAAGGTAGGAATCAATAAGTAGAGGTACTGGTCATTGTAAATGTTGCTCTATAATTCTGAGAGGGTGGAGCAGATCAGTCTTATATTAGTGAATCTCTTTTGCCAAAATAAATACATAAAGCCAGTTATCAGAGTTCAGAATGGCTAAGGTGGATTAATAAAAACAAGAGGCAGAAAAACATATTTCATAGTTAGAAAACTTGAGTTACAGAGCCTATGAGAAGTAATAATGGCTTAAAAGTGGATGGAGAGCATGAAAGTGAAGTGGGAGAAACTGTTGCAAGGTTAGCCAGGCATTAAACTAGACATTCACATTACAACAGCAGAAACCATGGCTATTTTGCTCACTATGACCCTAGTTAGTACCTAGTACCTGAAACCTGAATATGTGTGAACTAATTTGTGAATGGTTGAATAAGTGAACAGATGAAATCTAGAATTTATACCCTATAAAACGAATGTGGAGCATCAGTATGTGTCAAGTTTATTCTGACATTAAAAGGAATAATGATTTAATAGAAAGAGCCAATTTCAGTAGAAAAGAATATACTCATTTTGGACAGACTAGGTTAAAATAAATCCAAAGTGTATACAGGTAGACGTGTTTAAACACTAAATTTGGTTCTCAAAAAAGGAAGACATTCACTGAAATACACAAGTGAGTCATCTTAGAAGTGCTGAAATTCTATTAGTCAAATATATCAGTCACTCTCCTTTTTTGTATTGATTAATTATAAACTTCCCACTTTATTTTTTCCATTTGTTCCACTTCCTTTCTGCTTAAGTTATCTATTGCTACCCCCAAACTTTAGTGATTTAAAAATTCAATCCATATTAACTTTTCTGGGGGAACTGACTTGCTTTTAGCTGGATGGCAGGCATTGTCTCTCATACATTTGTTATCAAGTCATGGGGCTAGAGTGACCTGTAGAACTCTTGACACACAAAACTGGCTCTTAGGTTGGGATGGTTGGAGTATAGGCAGGCTGCTTGAGCATCTATCTCTCCATGAAACTTCTCCATATAAGTGTGATGAACTTCTTCATAGTATGGAGGCCTTAGAGTAATCACATGTCATATATGGTGGTTTCCCTGGACTAAGAATTCCAAGAGAACAAGTAAAACTTCACATATTTTCTTGTGACATAAGTGGGAAGGTATACAGCATCAGTTTCACCATATTCTGTGTGTCAAAGGTAGCCCAGATATAAAATGAGGGACTAGCAAAGGACACGGTCCTTTGGAAGGTCATTTTTGGAAACTAATTACTATATTATCTTTCACATTGTAATTCTTTTTCACTTCTTTTTTAATAGTGAGAGGTTTAAAGAAAAATGATTAAGCCATATTCTACTCATGAAATATCAGTTAGATGGTGAAATAACAATAAAAACTCTTTCTACCCCTCTTTAATCTTCTGGGTTTTCTCTCCCGATTAGAAGGGTTTTCCTTACCATCGAAGGTATCATGACTTTCTTATTGCTATATTTTAGATATACATAATGATAACATTCATCATAGGGAATTTGTACTTGTACATGAAATATCTTGCTTCTGCTTTTTTCCCACTCACCTCTCCTCCCTTCAAACCATCTTTCCCTATTTACAAAAACTTTGTTTCCATTTTTTCCTCCTATCATCACTTTCCTTCTATCATGACTTTCCTTCTATCATGACTTTCTATCATTCTTTGCCTCTCCTAGATATTTATCATCTATATCTGTACCCACAGGTAATAAAGTTTAGTTTTACTAGCCTTTAAACTTTCTGTAAGTGAAATTATACTCAATATATTCATCTGAGACTTGCTCAACGTTGTGCTTGAAACACAAATATTATCACATGGAGACCTCATTTGTTCATTTACATAGCTGTGCAAATGCCACCGTATGAATGTATTAAGATTTATATCCATTTTAGTTTAGGCTAACACTGAGCTGCTTCCACACAATGTGGCTATTTACACACGTGGAAGTGAATTCTAATGCAAACTTGCAATGAATTATATTTACACTTAGAATTGGAATTGGTAGGCATCAAGAGAGAAAAATATTAATTTACTTAGGTAAGTCAAACTTTCTAAAATAAGTAAACACCCAACACTCCCAGAATCAGGGTTGCCAGTTCTCACTAGACCACATTAACTGTATTTGATATAATAAATATTCTGATGTTTACTAATCTAGCAAATGAAGTATAGTCATTTCAAAATCATTGTGATTTGAGTTTACCTGGTTATCAGTGAGGTGTAGTAACCATTGTGGTGCTCAGTGACCATTAGAATTTCATCAGTTGACAGGTTTGTTAAATTCTTTTCCTGTTTATCCTAATCCTAACTCTAACCCTAACCTTAACTTTTCAGATGCAATTGCATTTGTGACAAATGGCACCTCCTAGTGCCTGCTAATTTGCTGTTTCTTACCTACAAGGTGTTCTTAAAACACATAAGAAAAATTTTTTTGGAACTTCCTAATAAATAAAACTACAGAAAATTTTGATTTAGCTTTAACCTAACCATTCAAAATAGAGCTAACAATTTCAAAAACTAACTTTTAGCCAGTATTAAAATGTTTCAGTTATTTTATTCTTAACATTTGGGGCAACTATTCAATCCATTCTGAAGGCTGATCTATGGAGTGCAGGAAGAAGTTTTTCATATACTTGTTATCTATCAGTGGAAAAGATTATATGATACCCTTTCAATATCACAATCAAAAACACAGAAACTTACCAACATGAAATATTTAACGAAAGGATATATGAATATCTTGAGTTGATTCCTACATACATTAAAATTAAATAAAATTGTATTATATTAAAACATTTACTATTGGAGAAAATTGCTACTTCATTTTCAGTCTCTCAGAATTAAGGACTATAAATCAAAACCAGCTTCCTATACTAGGATGCAGAAGGGATAACAATCATGTACTCTAGAAATAAAAGCAAAGTCAGAAATTATTAGAGGTACTTTTATCAAGTAATTTGACTCCATATTTTCGTACTGGGCTACAGCTTTCCTCTTCCACCTCCCTCTCCTCCTCTTG
>RJWM01006966.1:60128-81214 GCA_004363535.1 Dasyprocta punctata | reverse complement strand
GCCCAAAGACACAACTCCCCTCCCCTAGCCTCTCACCATTCCCTTTTCCTTTGTTCAGAGAAGGGATGCAGAAAGAGTAAACCAGGGGTTTTCAATGCATTGGTTACTTGTCTCCCCACCTGATTTGTGTCTCCACTGATGGTTTGTGATGTGATGTCCTCTGGCCCATGTAGGGTACAAGATTAAGGTGGAGTTCAGTTTGATTGTCTAAATAGAATCCTCCATTGTCTTAGTTACTTTTTGTTCATTGCTGAGACAAAATACCCAATATTCACAAGGGAGGGAAGGTTTATTTAGCTCACAGCTTGTAGAAGTTTCAGTCTATAGGTGGGTGGCTCCAAGGCAGGTTGACATGGCAGAGGAGAAATAGCTTTTGGCAAACAGAAGGCAGTAAAAGCAACCAAGTGACAAGACAGCCAGCCTCTTTCTGTCCCTTATATCTTATTCAGACCTACTCACACCCTTTATCTTGGCAACCTTAATCCTAGCAATGCACCATGAATCAACCCCAGCATCATATACTCTAGATCCAGCCATCTCTGCAAAGTCCACTTTGGACTGCATGAGGCTTTGCAGGGGACACCTAGACACAGGCCATAACATTCATTGACAGTGTGGCTGAGGGATGCTTATTTTTTCTCTTTATACCAGGTATAAAGAGATAATTCTGGTGCTAATGGATTCTGGTGCTCATTAGACTGGGAAGGAGTTTCATGCTGCCTCGCTGAGTTGCAACTCCTCTGCTGAGTCTGAGGAGGCCTGGTCTCTGCCAGCACTGGTCTCAGAGAACTTCACACCACAATGGAATGGTGTGTGACTGTGCCAAGCAGCCATGGGAGACAATTGAGCATCTGAAGTATCAGAAGCCAGCCAAGAAGTAAGCTAGACAGAGAAATGAAATTTTAAATTTTATTAATACTCATTAAGTTAAACTCAAATGTTCACATGCATAGTGGCAAGCATATTAGAAAACAGTTATCTGTTTGTACATGCTCTCAACTCAGACTCATTTCTTCTTTTCAAAGAGAAGTCTGCAAGATCTGTTGAGGGCAGGAGCAGCCCCCTCCTTGTACACAGGCTCTTATCAGCTCTATTTCCATCCCTGTAGAATTGTTGGCTGCTTCATCTTCAGCTATAGATCTAACATTGGAACTTCTCAGGAAAAGTCATGGCCTCAGCCACTAGGACCAAAAAGATGAAAGAGATGGCTACTTGCTCCATCTGCCTGAACTTGATGACACAGCCAGTGAGCGTCAACTGCGGACACAGCTACTGCCAGATGTGCTTGGAGCAGTACCTTTTGCAGATACGCAGAAGTCAGGACCAGGTGATGTTTGCCTGTCCTCTGTGTCGGGCCCCATTTCAAATAAACAGCCTCCGCTCCAACAAGCAGCTGGGAAATCTCGTAGAGCTCATCAAGGAGATGGAGGACACAGAGGATGAGCTGGTGTGTGAGGCCCATGGAGAGCATTTCCAGCTCTTCTGTGAAGACGATGGCCAGCTCATCTGCTGGCGCTGTGAGCGGACACCGCAGCACCAAGGGCACACCACAGCGCTGGTGGAGGATGTGTGCCAGGGCTACAAGGTGAGTGTGCCCTCAGCAGAGCCTTAGTAGGGCCTAGGCAGGGACCAGTCACACACTTCTGGAAAGACCCAAGCATGCTCACCCCAAATCCTAAAACGATAACCATGAAGCACAGCTTTTAGCATGGTATTCTTCTGAAATATACTATGAGATGAATCTTTGCTGAATTCAGTCCACGCCATCCATCTTGGCACTCAGCAGGATAATCAGACTCTTGTCCCCATCCTCTTTGTTACAATGGCCTTCTCTCTGCTCTGGGACATGCTCAAGCAAACACCTGCACATTTTGTTGCTTCACACAGTGTACTGTTGGAAACCATATAGTAAGTCAGTCTCTGCAATCTGAAAAGGAAAGGGACGAAGATCCAACTCTAGCTTTCCTAAAGTTCAGCAGAGGGGATAAATCATCAAAATGCTAGCTAGGGCCAGGGGCTTGGGTGGTGAGAGGGGGCAGAAGGGGAAGGTGTTACATCCCAGAGGTGGTTCCTGAGGACGCATACACTCAGCTGCTGGAGGCATCCAGGCAGTGAAAACTGCCCTGACAAAGGTACAGTCACTACAGCTCTGGCCTCACCATGCCCAGGCCCCAAGGCCTGTGGAGCAGACAGAAAGGCGGGGGAGTGGAAAGGGAACCAGGACACAGGACCTAAGGGTTAGCACCTAACCTAAGTCGTAGACCACAGAGTCACCTGCCACTGGGGCTTTTCATGTGAAAATCAAGAGGTCAGAGATTGAAAAAAGTCACTCAGGTATTCCTAAAATAAAAGGAATATCAAATAATGAAGTTCGTATTATCCTTGTAAGATAGGGAAGTGACAAGCAATTTTAAACTGTGTTCCAGAGGAACAGACACAAATTTGGGAATGATTAATATGTAGGTCCCAGAGAGAGGTGCTAGGAAATTCCTAGGTGTCTTCTAAGAGCTTGTAATGAATGAGCCCGTGCTGTGGTGAAGGAGCGAGCTGGCTTAGTCCTGCTGCCCCAACCCTTGTCGCGCTGAGTCTGAGGATCATGTGCACAGCGTGGGCTCCTGGTTCGTCCTTAATGATTTATATAGACCTGCCTTTCTGTGATGGTTCTGAGACCTTTCTAAGATCACATCACTCCTGACCCCGCATTCGGCATATGGAGTGCTCCTTAGACTCTCTGGAGCTGCGAGTGTCTATAATGGGCTTGCTCCTTTTTGAGTTTCTCTCCCACCATGCAGTAGGGAAGGAATCTGTGCAGTCTGTGGTCGTCAACCTCAGAGGTGGACAGTTGAGGTTCAAATCTTAGGTATGGCCCTTGCCTTGATAGACATTTTGGGGTCATTTATTTAATGTTTTCATTCCTTGGTTTCCCTGTCATAAATGGGGATAAAAGAAGTTCATCCCCTCCCTCTTAAATATATATATCTAGAGATCGTAAGCGAGTTAAAGACATTAAAATATGTAAAATTTAGGATACCTTTTGGCATATAGCCAGGGCAATGCAGCTTTGCGAAATCCATTGTGTAGAGCTGTTTCCCAAGAGCACTACAGAATTCATTCAAGTATGTATTGGGTTTAGTGGGGACAGGAGTCGATTTTTTTTTGTTTGATTGTTTGTTTGTTTTTTTGTATTTAAGAAAATGAACTTTTGCTTTCAGGGAAAGTATAAGAAACCATTTTGAAAAATAACCTAAAAGGCTTATCAGGTATGACAAGTCCTTTTAAACTGGTTTCATGTCACTAGTCTTCAGAACACAACACATTTTGCCCATCTGTATTGATTGTTTTTAATAACTTCAGCTGGTATCCTGATTTCTTTTCTGACTCACAACACACACGAAGTTCTGCGTGTGTCAGTGGAATTTGTTATGTTTGTACAACACATTATCCTATAAGATCTTGTTTTCATTGTTTACCGTATCTGTGTGCAAAGCTTCCCTGGCCACTTGAGTTTCTCTCCCACCACGCAGTAGGGAAGGAATCTCAGGCTTTGGTCAGCACAGATCAGAATCCCAGCCCCACTGCCTTCCATCTGCATGCACTTGGACATGTTACTCAGACTCTTCCAAGTCTCAGTGGAGAAAGGAAGTTGAAAATCCTACCAACAGGGCTGCTGAGCAGATCAGAGTTAGCTGACATACAACCCCTAGGCTTCTTAGCAAAGTGTAACAACTCAATGAATATTCACTGTGATCTTAACACATCTTGGACTGCTGAGCTTCCTGTTAGTGTCTAATGAATAATCAAATCAAATAGACATGCTTTATTCAATTTTTCCCTCAGGAAAAGCTCCAGAATGCTGTGACAAAATTGAGTCGATTTGAAGAAGAATACATGAATCAGAAAGCATTCATGGAAATGCAAATTACTAAGTGGAAGGTGAGGATCTGAGTTCATTGATCTCTATAGTTATTTTCAATTTTAGACACAGAAGCTGACACGGTAGAATCCCAGCTTATTCTCAGTGCACCAGATTAAGAAGATTAAAATACAGCATGCAGGATGTAGCTCTTAGCCTCACGGGTGCAGAAGCTGTCTGTGAGAACTTTCAGAAATTAAGAGTCTCTCCAGCTTAGATTCATCAAGTCAATAACTGAGAACTATTTGATTTATAAAGAACATTGTAGTTTCAAGAATGTGAAAACTTGCCCCTGCAGGTTGAAGGCTTCCAGATCATTTGCATGGTTCACGCTATCAGAGACACGTTCCTTTTGTGGCTGTGTCTTTGGAATCCATGAGATAGTAGTCAAAGTCAGCAGGCCAGTAAGTCACTTTGCCTCTTTCAGATTTTTTTGAACTTAGGTTTCCAAATAATTCTTCCATATACCTCATTTCTGGAATCTCGAGCAGGAGAAAACCTTGAGTGTAGCTAATACATATAGAAAGCCCTCCAGTGGAAGGGTAAGTCCGCACTAGTTTCTTTCACAGACTTCTACTTTATCCACAATCGGTGACCTTCTATCATGACATCACAGTCACAGGAGTACAGCAGAAATTTGGAAAGCACCTTTGGAAATTTTGAGCCTGTATTTCCTCAAGTGAAATTGATATCCAATAACATACATCATTAATTTCTGGTGTTTTATACATAGGGATGATTAAGATGACGGGTGGTAGATGAGATTTTCAGTTAACCCTAACAAAATTTGCCTCAGTGGGTCTTCTATCTGTCAAGAAGAATCAAGGACTCCTTCCACCCTTCACACTTAGAAGAAAAAAATGCATCAGGTGACTATAAAGAAGACAAGGTCAATATTTCCAGCATCTTAGTGCTAGCAGGAACCTTTAAGACTTTCTTCCAGCTTGAAAGATATGTTCAAAAATTGTATCACAGGTAGTAGCTGATCATATTTTCTTTTTTTATGAATCTGTAGAATATGCATTATACAATACTTGCCATTTTTACTATTTAAAGTGTAAAACTCGGAGGCACTAAGTGTAGCCATCACCAAATCCATTTTGAGAAGTAATTTTATCTTTCAGAGTAACATTCTGACCCCATTAATAAGCACTAATTCCTCATTCTTTCCTTTCTCCTACCACCTAGCAGTCACAATTCTGCTATATGCCTTTATGAACTGAACTGTTGTAGCTACCTGATGTATCAAATGTTCAATATTTGTCTCCTTATTTGGGGTTTATCTCACTTAGGAGAAGGTCTTCAAGTTTAATCCTTAAGATTTTCATTCCGGTTTAAGACTAGGAAAGACTCCACTGCATCTACATAGCACATTTTTTCATCTTTCACCCATGCATGCATAGAAGCCTGGTTTGTTTATACTTTCTATCGTACTTCCTTGACTCTAGGTTGATGTAGAAACTCGAAGACAAAACATCAAGTCTGACTTTAAGAATCTCCATGAGTTTCTGCATAAGGAGGAGAATTCATATCTCTGGAAACTGGAGAAGGAAGAAGAGCAGATGCTGACAAGACTGAGGGAGAGTGAGGCCAACCTGCAGGAGAAGAGCGAGGAGCTCAAGAGCCACATCCTGGAACTGCAGGAAAAATGTCAGGGCTCAGCCCAGAAACTGCTGAAGGTGAGGCTGTGAACACTTAGAAGGCAAGAAAGATTCTGTTAAGAGTAGAATGATCAGTAAGTATGGGAAAATTGTTAAGCCTCTTTCTCTTGAATACAGGTATTAGTGTAAAGATTTTAATGTTTCTCTTACCTTATATATGAATATCAACAGGATGGCTCCACTAGTCTATATGTTTGCTTTATGAGAATTATGAAACCTGCTTCCTCTGGTTGAACATAGAGTGGCCAAAGGGAACCATGGGATAACTTTGGCAGCCATCTCTTCTTTGCTTCATTGTCACAGTTCCCTGACAGTCCAACCTTCTCCTGAAATATTCTTCCAGGTGACAGATGGTAACACTGAGGCAGCCTAAAGCCAGGATTATTTTTTCCCTGATTTTCTGGTAAATTTTTTTTTTTGTTGTTGTTGTTGTTGTTGTTGTACTGGGGATCGAACTCACGACCTCACGCTTGCCAGGCAGGCACTTATGCCACTGAGCTAAATCCCCAGCCCTTCTGGTAAATTTTTGTTCCAGAGATACTATGGGTTCTTCTTACAGATACATGAATGGATGCACCCAATTAAGATAAACTGCTGAATCTGTTAATTCTAGTGCCCCTATTTGAGCTATTAATTCTGATAGTTACACTCTAGGTGAAATGGAGCAAATCTGTCACCAGCTGTCATCACTTGTGTGGCCCGTTGTCAGGAGGTGTATATACAATCACCATGGAGGACCTTGGTGACAAGTGATCCCTACATAGGCTCGCTCAACAGGACATCAGGTCCCTGAGAACCAGTCTTTCCAGAGAGAGTCTGAGCAAAGCTCTTGCCTGTGTCCCAAGTAACCACAGGCTGATGCCACTGTGAGCACTGCTCTTCCCCAGGGAGACCACAGCCTCCTTCTGAGCAGGCAGAGGCCTGGTGGGATCATTGATCCTGACTCTGCAGTGGTGTCTCTGGCTAGGTCTCTCTTTCTTTCTTAGGGAAGTGTGTTAACAGATAGCATCTCCCATGCCACAGCCCATGGAGTACTGAGGCTAACACATTTGCCTTTTGTTTTTATTTCTTTGTAGGATGCAAAAGAAACCTTGAGCAGGTGAGTCCCATGTAAACACAGGAAGGGAGGGTCTGGGTGGACAGAGTTGAAGGGAGATAGCTGAAGGGCTATCTGCCTCTGCTTCTTTCAGGACTTGTGCTGTGAAGCTGGAAACGCCTGAAATCTTTTCCTTGGAGATTCAGACTGCGTGTGATGTTGCTGAGCTTTACTTGGATGTCAAGAGGATGTTAAGACACCATCAAGGTATAAGACAGAGTTCAGGACTCCTTCATTGCTGTGATAGGAGGGACCATACACAGTCAGCACCACTGTCTCAGGCAGCCTTGAGCAGGTGTTGTGGAGTTTTATTCAGCAGAGCTGTCTCACTTTCCTTGTTTTGTGTTCTATGCTGAGTTTGTGATGCCACAGTTGGGTAAGGTCCCCTCCCACACTTACTTAGGCTCCTGGAAGGATTCATTTCCCTTGCATTGCAGGATTTAGGGCCCTGGTTTCATTCTGGCTATGGCTTCAGCTTGGCTTCAGCTTCTAGAAACCTCCTCCATTAGCTCCTTGCAGGTAGGTGTCCCACAAGGCCAGTTTTCCCAGCAATGTGAATTCATGAGAGTCTCCATTGCAACTCTGCTGACAAGTTGGTGTGCAAGTAGTAAAATCTAATCACAGCAGTTACTTCTTAACATCTTTTCTATGTTCTGTTGTTCAGAAGAAATTCTCAAGCCCTTCCCACACTTAAATGAGAGGAATTTGACAGAGCTCTACACACTTAAAACTATTCTAGAAGAATTTGTTTATATTTTGACAGATGACTGCATCAAGATTTAAGTATAAAGTGCTCATAGTTTTACAGTGTATTTCAAATTTCTTTGCTTTTTTCTCTTTGTTTTTGCATATAATGATATATAATAGAAAATTTTGGACTATAATTCTCAAAGTTTGAGAGAAAAATCACTGACTTTTTCCAGGTATACCATTTTTCCCACCTCCCAACACCATTTGAGACACACAAACACACATATACCACTTGGAAACAAAACGGGTTTATTTTTGTAGTTTTTCATTCTTAGTGACTGTAAAGTACTTTGAATACATGGGTTTCAGTTATTTTGGCCAATATCTTTCTTTAAATTATCACTAAACCTGAGACTAGCAGTGGAATAAATTTAAACTTTTATTAATATTTAATTTCTCTTTCATGTATTATTCATATGAAGTTCTTACAGGTGGTTGTCTGTATTAGTCAGTTTTCCTGTTGCTGGACACAATACCCCACACCCGCAAATTAAAACAGAAAAGGTTTAATTTAGCTTACAGTTTTAGTACATGACCAGGTGGCTCCGGGCCTGAAGCATCTTGGTGGAGGAGCGTAGTGGGTGGAACAGAGTTGCTTAATTCATGCCAGCGAGGGAGCAGAGTAGGGAGACAGCAGCAGAAAGGAAGGGCAAGGGACCACATACAGTAACTGAGGTGACACTTCCATGACCCACCCAGAAACACCCAGGAACATAATTTACTAATCTATTGGACAATTCTTAACCCATCAAGTTGACAAATCAAGACTAATGATCACAGTGTTTCTGAAAGTTTTCACAAGTTCACTTTTATTCTCTTTGTAAAACATGTAATTGTGTAAGTTATAAAATATATAAGTGTGTTTTAGTTTAAGCACACTTTTCTCCTTAATTTGTTGTATAGAAATCACTATTGTTAGAAGAAATAATGTTCTATAGCCAGTAAAACTGTGTGTCTTATTTTGACCCATGCATAAGCGTGGTGAGAGGGTCACTGGCCTTTCAGGAATTACTTACTTTTGTTCTACTCGAATTTTTTCTATACATTTAAGCTAGTCTTTAAGATTACCACTAGAAACAGTGTCTTCAGAGAGAATACAGTAAATTGGGAACACTTTAAGTTGGAGTAAAAATCATTTCTGATTATGAAAACAGAGGAGTGCTGCCAGCACTGAGTATGGGCTTGTAAGAGCAACATTCCCATTCTGCAAGCATTGAAGAACACACAAAGTCAGAGATCCTGCTGTCATGGAGACAGGCAGTATCTCTTCTGCTAAAGTAACTGCCAGGGGGAAAATGATCTGAAATGTAAAATATAGTGTTAGTGCTGTATTGTAAGCTGTGCCACAATCATGCATAATGTAGTTGGCATTAATTACAGTTTGCTTCATTGCTTTTATTTTAAAAAGGAATATAGAGTGTCAAAATATGTAATGTTGTACTTGAAAGATCCTAAGTAGTAAGGACAGATTTGTGTGTGATGTTCCAGGGAGTATTTAAATTATAGGTTTTTTTTGAGGTTGAAATGAATGTTTGTAAGAAAAAAATAAAGTTATGTTCAGCCATGAATCCTGAAACAACAACAAAAACAAAAACAAACATACAAAAAAGCATAAACAAACCAAAACAAAGATGCAAACACTAACAGTCCAGAGGTAGGTCCTCTTGTCCATCCCCTCCAGTGACTAAATATGAACTGCACTATGTGAGTCTTCTTAAGTTCCTCCTTTAACCCACATACTTTGAATCTACCTATGGCTGCAGAACTAGGTGATGCCTTGATCACATGATTCTACCTTAAACCCTGCAGGGAGGAGATGTGCTTTAGAAACCAGGGCCTTGAAGTAAAAGTGCTCTCATTTAGGTTGCATGTCTTAATGCTCCTAAGTCCCACAAAGCATGAGATTGTCCCTCTTTGTACTCCAGCAGCAGTAGAATTCCCACTGCTCTACATATTCCCTATTTGCTGTGTATAATTGAGCATTTTTGCCTATCTGACAGATTTTTTAATTATTATTTTAAATTTTACTTTAAAGTGATTAAAACCAAACAAATGCAACATAATAAAGCCAATCAAAACAAAACAGTAAAAGAAATATAGAACTTCAAAACTAGATAATAGGAAGTCAACAATGGCTACCATAATATATCTTATTATCTTCAAAATAGTTGTCCATACCATCAGACAAACTAAAATAAAACATAACAGAACAGGATAAAACCAAACCAAATAAAACAAAACAATGAAAATGATACAGGACTTCAAAACAAGATAATAGGAAATTAACAAAAAATGCCTCTTATTATCTTCAAGATAGTTGTTCAGCATCAGATATAGGCAAGTAAAATTAACCAAACAATACAAGAACTAAGTTGCTTCTTTACTTCAGTTGTTATCTTTTCAGAAATTTCAGGAGTGTGACTTCTAATTTCTACTATATCAGTGTCTCCTAAACTTATTCTGTGTGGGCTAGAGGTCTGAGATTATATTTTGCTCCTTTGTTTTGACATTTTCCTGTGTTTCTCTGAATCAGCCCATTGCTACATCCTGGGTGCTTCCTGAATTTGCTGTCAGTCCCTTGGTGTAGGGGATTGGGAGTAGGCACCTGTGTTCCTCTGATTTGGGGTTCCTGGAGTGGTAAAGAGGCATGGGGCAGTGATTCAATGATGCTCTCCCAAAGGCAGCAGGGGCTAGAGTTGTGGCTTCTTCTCCGCGCTGCACTGGGCTCACCAGATCTTTCCCAGCTCCTGGCATGTGGCCTCAGGGCATGGCTTCTTATTAAGTCCATTTGTTCACAGGTTTGGTTGGGTGCTGATATTTCTTTGCTGATTTTCTGTCTAGTGTATCTCTCTGTGACAACAGAGTAATGAGGTCTCCTGTTACAATTGTGCTATTGCTTGTTTGATTTTCTATGTCTACCAATAACTGCTTTATATAGTTAGGTGCTCCCAAATTAGGCATTTGTACTGTCTCCAGCTTTCTCATTGACCCCAGTCAATCTTGTGTTAATCTTCTTTGCTTCATTTTGTAGCTGCTGGATTGATTTCTTACAGTCTCTTTCTATTTTTAAGATGTCTTTCTTTTTATGTTCACTAGCTACAGTTTTGTCTTCAAGATCTGAAATTCTATCCTTTCTTTTGTCCCATCTGTTGCATATACTTTCAGTGGAGGTTTTAATCTCCTGGATCTCTTTTTGTATCTGTTTCATGGATTCAATTTCTCTCCTATGTTGGGCATTTTTTGTTTCCATTTTTTTTCTAAGCTCATCTATTCTTTTATTTGTATCTTCTCTGATATCATTGATTTAAAGCATCATTTCTTTTTGTCATTTTCTCTATCACCTTTTCCACTTGATTTTTCACTTCTGTTGTTATCATTTCAGGAAGTTCCAGTGTTTGCCTTCCAACTTCATCCATCTTGTTGAATTCCAGGCCTGGGTGGGCTGGGGGTCTGGGGCCATATCTCACCTCTGTGTCTTGCCATTCTCCACCTTCTCTTTTTTCTTTAATTTTTCTTCTATGTTGATGCCCACCAACCTCCCATAATGCATAACTCTACCAATGGCATTGAGGCCTCTCTCAGTGAGGTAAGGAGGTGTCTGTTCCTCAGGGATGTCCTCCACATGTAGTTGGTTCTTTATAGCTATCCCAAGAGACTACTTTCTTCTGGTGTTTACAGTTCTGTGATACTGTCCATGTTGCATCCCAGAGATGTGCTGGGTATGGAGCTGATCTTGGTCTCTAGATGTGGGGGCTGGGACTGGTCTTCTGTTGGTGGTGTTCTCCCAAGTCCAACAGCTATCTCCTTGTTACTGATTCAGACACTTCCATGTTACTGGCCTTGCTGATTATTTCACCCTCCAGAGGTGTGTGTGCATCTGTGTGCTGGGCCGTTGTCTTGAGTCTTTGGGTTCCCATCAGTCTTATACTCTTCCAGCTGTCCCACCCTCTGGGATGCAATGGAGGGGTGCAGAGTGTGGACTCACTTACCTGATGGATTTAAATTGACACTTCATTTTTCACTTAATTTTAGTTTCTTCAATTTTACTAAGTTGATTGAGGTTTGTTTGCTATGGCTATCAGCCCGGCAAGCTTTTGTGCTTTATTCCTGATTTTCTGTGGTTTGAGATTTTTTGTTTGTTTGTTTGTTCATTTTGTTTTGGGTTTGAGAATTTTTATGGGGTTCTTTCCTTATTGATTCCTGGCAGCTTCTTCCGGTATGTGAGTGGTGGTGTATGCTTTCATTCTCTTTTCGATAGAGATTCAAATTTAGGGTAGGTATATTTTCCTCTGCAGTTTGTGACTTGTTTCCAAAGCATTCAATCATAAGCAAGCAAGCTTTTTGTATTCACTGATAACACTCTGTGGGTCCTTTCCTGTGTTCCCAAAGTGTAGTGATATGACAATTTACTTTCTAATTATAAATCTCAGTTGTGTTCTCAGGTTAAACAAAATCTATAAATACACATTATATGTGCATTATATTATATGTAATATAATATAGCTATTACACCCCAACTTGAAGATAATATGTAATCTTTATTGTGCCGCAATCATGTTGCCAGATAAGAGATGATTATCTGAAATGATTAATATAAGTATAGCCCTTTGGGTAAAGAGTAATCCTGACATCATAAATGTAAGTAAAGAAAATTTAGCTGTCAATTATAGTCTGAGAGCATTATGATCATATTGTGGTGATGGTGGTGACAGTTGCTACGTAGGTGGAGAGAGTCTTACACATCAGATTTGCTCACAGAGAAAGTGAAATCATACATTTTAATAAAGTTCTGTAAACACATTCCTGTTCTTTTACTTAGTCAATTCTCCACTTTTTCTTTGTGACACATTCTGTGTGCAGCAAAGCTTGATCATGTCTTGTTGATAACAAAACCATCCCACCAGTCTTTTTATTATATGTGAAGACAGAGAAATCTGTATTTTTGACAACACGCAATATATAGAACCAAACTTTGATATATCTGAAATACAGAAGGATTACATATCTTTGATATAGTGTATTATATACTACACATTACAAATAACATATATTAATACAGAAAAGACTGGCTTTTAGTGAATTTTGGTGATGCACACCTATAATCTCAGCACTAAGGAGACTGAGGAAAGAGGATCACAAAATTGAGGTCAGCCTGAGCTACACTACGAGATTCTGTATCCATAAAACAGAGCAAAACAAAAAACAGGCCTTTTTTATGTGGACATATAAAATGTTTAACACATATTTTGTTCTACAAACACACATGTTAAATACACATTTGATACTATGCTTATATAACATATATACATGAATGTATATGTATATTGACAATTTGATTTTTCAGTTCCACTTTTTTGTACACACTTTCTTCTTGCTTGTCTCAGTGGTTATGAAGTGGAGATGGGAAGGGCTCCCTTTGGCTACTCAGTTCCCTGATTCCTGAAGGTTTACAGGGCAGAAGAATGGCTTTGGATAGGACAGGAACCATATTCACTCTGGTCCTCGGTGTCTCTGAAATACTAAATGGGGCTGATGAATATGAAGACATAGATGATATTATTATTATGGCACCATATTGGGAGGTTACTCTATCCAAAGAATTTTGTTAAACACTGGGGAAACATTAACTCCCTGGATACTCCTCATCATTCTCTGCAACATATATGATAACTTTCACTTTATACTTAACTCATATGCCTAGTAAGAAAAAAATGATTGAATTTAGGCATGGGCTAGTTTTAATTAAACTGTATTCTCAGTGACCAAAATACTCATGATTCTCATTACTTGTGTCTTTGCTTCGTGTGGGTTGATTTTTGCAGTTGGTGTGACTCTGGATCCAAATACAGCTCATCCTCACCTATTTCTGTCGAAGGATCGGAGACAAGTGTCTCGTGGATGTAGCCAGCAGAATCTTGAAGTTTCTTCCAGAAGATTTACTGCCTTCCCCTGTGTCCTGGGCTGTGAGAGCTTCACCTCAGGAAGACACTTCTTTGAAGTGGATGTTGGAGAAGGAACAGCTTGGGATATAGGAGTTTGTATGGAAAATGTGGAGCGGGGCCTCGACATGAGGCAGGAGCCTGACCTGGGCTTCTGGGCCATCCGACGGTGCACAGAGAATGGCTATGTAGCCCTGACCTCTCCCCCAACTGCTCTTGAGCTGTGTGAGCGGCTTTTAGTAGTGGGGGTTGTTCTGGACTACGAGGCTGGTGCTGTGTCCTTCTACAACATGACCTCTGGCTCCCACATCTTCACCTTCCCCAAGGCTTCCTTCTCTGGTACTCTGCGGCCCTATTTCCAGGTTTATCAGTATTCGCCTTTGTTCCTGCCTTCATGCAGTGAGTAAGCAAAGGAAAATCGCCTTACTTTAGGCTGACAGAAAGTGCATAGAGTCCATAATGGGAAATTTGGTCAGTTTTCTTCCATACTACTTCTTCAGTACCTATGACAGGGCTGGATTTTTAGAAGGTATTTAAGAAATATGTAAGAATTAATGACTGTAAAGACCATAAGAGCACCACAGATGGTATTATGATTGAAAGGAAAGCAAGATAATGTGATGATCTGACATCATCTTCTGAATCTCTCTCCACTAGGTTTAGTTCTCTGATTTCTGGTCATCACTAGTTGATGGTCTGGGTGAGTTTGAGGTTGTTTGGGCTAGTGTGTGAGGAATGAAAGAAAGCCACTCCAGGAAAGAGCAGGAAAACCAAAATAGCATTGGCTTCCCAACCATGGACATGTTGATTGATAATATGCAGTACAATCCTGGAGTCTGTCAGACCTAATGAGCTGCCCTGGGAAATCACTAAGTAATGTCAGCGAAAAGAGAAAAACTCAATTTAACTGAGAGATGCTTCAAATGGAAAGTAGAGCGTACTTAAATAATTGATTTTCATAGGGGACTTAACTCTGGAAAAGACAAAGAAGTTGGCATTTTTCAGATTGTGCTACAGCTACCTGTTCTGAAATACATTTTAATTTCAGTAAATAGTATTGGTGGAACAATTAACAGTAGTTCTTCTTATGACTCAGATATGGCAAACTAGTGTTTAGTGCAATAGTAGGTTTATCATGAAAACTGAAATCAGTCAGTTTTATATGGTCATATATGAATGAGCTAATGAAAGAACCATAGTAAAGTTAGCAGAAGGACAAATAACATTAGTATTGATGACTGAAGTCTGAAGTCACTAAATATTACAATAATTTGTTGCTGATGTAAAATTGAGGTTTGCAGATATTGTTGAAATCCTCTGAAGGCATCTCTGTCAGAACAGGGATAATGAAACCAGAGCTGTTTCTGAAGTCAGAGGTATGTTGGGGCCTCCATCTCTGCTCAGAGAGCCCTAGAAGAGGTCAGACCATCTGCCCATGTTCCCAGTGTAAGATGTCTTTCTGGTCAAGCTGGTGGAGGCTAGGTTATGAGTATCAGGTGAAGGGTCCCACAACATGTTTCTCTAACAGATGCCACTTCAGTACTGGATTATTTTGAGCTGAAAACAACTGAGGAAAGAAGAACCAATAAAAGCTCCCTCTCTCTCCTCCCCTCCCCCTCCCTATTTCCTTCTCCTTCTCCTCCCCATCCTTTTCTCCTACCCCCACCAAATATAGGAGCTAAATTTGTAAAGATTTTCTACCTTTAGAAAAGTGCAGATGTTAATCACCAGAGACTCCAGCTCGGCATCAGGATCAGAGGAAATTTTATTACAAATCTTATAAAAATAAAACAGGCTTTACCTACCATTAGCTTTTCTATATATTTGCTCTCCCACAATTTATCACCCTAAAACACGAAGTCTTTTTTTTTTTTTTGCTTCAGTACTTCTCCAATAATGTATTTTCTTTTGCTAAAATGCTCTGTAGCCTAACTTCTAGCACTCCTTGGCATTACTTATCCCTTGAGTATTCCCATGTATATGTCTGATGCACATGCTAATAAATTTCTATTTGTTGTTCTTTTGTTATGTGTCTTTTGCAAGTCTAGTGTATAGAGGTCCACACAGAGAAGTTAAGATGACTGAAGAAAAAGGGTTTTCTTTGCACCTCAGAAAAAGCACCAGTTTTATTTGTTCTCTGTCCCCATAATTCTAGCACACTGGCTTCACTGTGTAACTGAGAAGTTTCCCTTTGTGCAGGAGCCTGGTTACAGATACATTTTCTGCTTTTTGGTCATGTGAAAATAAAAGCAGAAAGTGTGATGTAAGCAACACTTGAGTTTTTCAGCAAGCGGTGCTTATTTGGAATTCTTACTGGTGCCTGGCTGTTGCCTCCACTTTCATTCCTATAGTCACCTGAAAAAAAAAAAAATGTGTCATAGTACTGAACCCTGAAACTACTTATAGCCCATTGTTCTGCCAGTCAGATTCCTCTTGCTTTTAAAAGGTAAAGCCTTGCTGGGCGTGGTGGCGCACGCCTTTAATCCCAGCACTCGGGAGGCTGAGGTAGGTGGAGCGTTGTGAGTTTGAGGTCGGCTTGGGCTACAACGTGAGCAAGGCTAGCGTGAGCTCCATAGTGCGACCCTGCCTCAAAAAAAATAGGGCCAGGAGTTTGGCTCAGTGGTTTAAGTGCCTGCTTGGCAGGTGTGAGGTTGTGAGTTCAATCCCCGGTACTGATGGAAAAATAAAAAGTAAAGCCTGGATATTGATACCCACATGTTCCAACTGCCTATCATGAGCATGGATTTAACACATACTCCTAATGGCCAGGGGATGCTCCAGAAAGCTTGATTGTTTTGGGTGGGCCTGCTAACACTCTTGACCATCTTAAGATTATAAAAATAAAAAATGAGATAATATATAGAATGAGGTTATAATAATAACAAAACACACCCACACTATTCTAGATGCATCCATGCCCAAGTAAGGAAAGAACAAAGGGGACATACTGGTTTCTGACAATCTCCTGACCTAACTACTAAAGACTCCCTAATACCTAACTCCTAGTGAAAATCTAAACCCTTGCTGGGCAATGTGAGTATTGGTCATTGAATAAACTTTCCTGCCTCCTTCCTGAACTGATTATTCATTTCCCAACAATTGCAATAGGAGAAGAACCTGCTACTTCAGTAACAATAGGACAGTTACATTTGTACATTGTGCCTAGCACATGAGGAGGGTAGAAGATTTTTGTCTTACAGACATTGCATTCTGTTTAAGTACTCATTTCTTTCATCAGATACAAGCCTATGTTTTTGCTGATTCAGTAATACCTAAACTCATATTTTCTGAATTGCAATTGCTGAGACCTCAAAGTCCTTTTACTTTTGTAGCTTAGGGTTTGAATTGGTGGATAGTGTCCCATAGTCCTCTTTTTCCAAGTGTGGTCTTGCCAAGAAAGAGGAAGCCTTTCTAACACGGGCAGATCCTGGAGAATTCTGCTCAAAAGATGCGCTATATCTTTTAAACCCTTATATTGGTAGCTAAAATAAGCACTCAACTACAGAAAATGTTTCTAGAAAATAAATAAGATGGCTCTATGGGAACCAAATGGGTGGTAGAATAGAGATAAAATTAGAAATGGAGTTAGAGCAAGTTAAAGGAAGAATAATAAGGTGTTTATCCACCATCACTTAGTATCCAAGGGGTTGTGGGTTAAGCCCATCCCTCTTCTGGCCCTCATTACTCCAGAAAAGTGGGGATTCCCTTTCAGAGGTGAGAAAGAAGAGTTGCACTAGTGTGTGAGACTCACCCCAGATCAGCAGATCTGGATCCCTGCACCACCTTAGGTCCTTTTAGATTGTCTCAGTGGCCTGCTGGCAACCAGCCTGCTCCTGACAAATTAAAAGAGACACAGGTGACAGGTTTCAGCAGAGTATTGACATCCTGCAGTTGTAGAGTGACACTGGAGGGCTTTTTCCAGGCTGTCACCAGGGCTCAGTTTTTGGTCTTGCCCAGGGCCTCTCCCACCCCAGATGAATCCTGAGAATAACATTAGCGTGCTTCTCCTCCATGCTCCCTTCCTTGTGGGGTCCTGCATGTGTTCAACATCCCATGGTCACTGGGCCTCCCCATGAGCCTGGGCCAGGCCTTAGGCTGAGGGGCATAAAGCAAGGAGGCACCAGGGCCTAGGATGTTCCCCGCTGGAACAGGGCAGGGTGTGAGATCTCTGTGAGGCAGGAGGTGGAAAAGACATTGGAGATCATCACGGTACATGCCTGGGAGCTGTGTGTTAAGGATACCAGACCCCAGGATGGAAGGAGCTGCATCTTTGAGTCACCCCTGGTGAACAGTCTCCCCCATTCGACAGATCTTTGCTAATGTCTATCTCTAGCTAGTCTAATTTGGAATTCACTTATTTTTTTTATATACCCAGTGCTCAGGGTGGTGGTGGGAGTTGGGAACTTATTCTGGAATTTCACACTGAGGTCCTGGACAAGAAATGAAAGAGCTTGACACATCTGTCAGGTTAGGATGGAGGAGCCAGCAGCAAGGACACAATAAGGAGAGCAGAGAAGGAATGCAGGGCCAGCAATTAGGGAGGGGACAGTGCCCAATGGGGCCTCCTTGGGAGGCACAATATCCACTGGGACTGTCAGAGATATAGGGAGAAACCGATGAAAAGCTCTGCCAACCACAGCCATAAAGGATGGACTCAGAATGATGGATAAATCAGAGATTAAAATCATCAATTTATTGACAAAATAATAAAAGTGTACAGATATTAGACTTTTCTTTTGTACCTAGCAACTACATAGTTCAACATAGGCGCGTGATGTATATCTGTTGAAAGAAGAAATAATTCGTTAGGTAAAACCTTTCATGTGACATATTTAAAACTTGCTCCAGGCATTGAAAACTTGCTTCCTTGGTGATGAGTAGAGGAGTGTGGGTTTGGTACCCAGGAAAGACACCTGTGGTCGTGTATTGTTCTTTTTTTTTTTTTAATTTGGCATATTAGTGTGTTTGCCTGTGTGCCATAGGCTTGAATCCTCCCTATTGCCTTTTAATTCACCTGGTTCACAACTTTGTTATCCACCCGTCTTCTGTGAGCTTTGGTTGTAAATTATCCCTTCCTCCACCTTGCAGTCCACAAGTCTCCTTTGAAAGAGAGCTTCCCATAACACTGTAGGGATTTCTTTCTGTCTCCTCTCTTTTCTGCCATCACCACCTGCTCGTCTTCTATCTCCCATTGTCTGTCCGCATATATTTGAGTTTTTAATATTATAACCGTAAATCCTTAGACCTTTACCCCACTTCCACAATGAAATGGAAATCCTAAACAAACAGGAATAAAGTTGCACTAACACACACACATTCTTCAAATTAGTGTTACACAAGTTTGGAGGTATACAAATATTGTACTATGTGTTTATTAGGCAATCTTAGTAAGCAGTGCTTATGAATTATATGTAACATAACCTGTACAAGTGTGTCACATTTTAGAGTTGATTCAGTTTTTGTTATCTGCTGTTAAATACCTAGACTTCTTCCTGAGTCATTTTATTGTAATGTTTTTATATGAACTGAGTAAGGGGGTAGAGGTGTGGTCTTACAGAGCTTTTTGAATAGATGTCCTAAGCCCTGTACTTTTATGATTATGCATTAGGCAGATAAATCCTTAGGCAAGTGAAGGTATAGAATGATATAGTTCAGCATAGAAGCTTTCTTTAGATTAATCTGGCTAAAGTTCTCTCTGAATAATCTCCTGGGAAGAAATCCAAAAATATATATCATCAGGAAATGGCTGGTACCAGTGTCTATGATATCCCAAGATCAGATCATCAGGTAAAGTTTTCCATTCTGTTCTTTCCTGGTTACAGCCTTCCTCCTAGTCTGTTTGCTGCCTCCTCTGTGGCCTCGGATGCTAAGGATCATGTCAGGCCTCTGAATTAGAACCCTGCTCAACTGGCAGAGAAAAAACTCCCCCAAACAGATCTGTTATTCACACCTGGGGGAGCATGGTGCTCAACAGGAAGCCGGCAGTTGTCCCCACTCAGTTCAGTCTGCAAAGAGCTGGTTCCATGAAAAACCACAAGAGACATGCTTTGCCTGCCAGCACCCCCTTTACCCAACCCTGTCTATCACCTAGCCTTAGACTCCCTCCTCAGAGACCCAAAATTTTGTACCCCCCTCAGCAATACCTCCCTCCCCTACCTAAACTCCTCCATAAAAACAGGCCCTCACCCCTTGCTCAGAGCCAACATTCTTTTCACACTCAGCCCTATCGCACTTGATCGGCAATAAAGTCCTGGAACATAGCTTCAACTTTGCCTCCCTCAGTGGTCTCGGTTGCGCCTTGGGTTAGCCTAATAGATCAAGCCTTCAGTATTTCAGCTAAGGGCTGAGCTCATAAAAATGCAAAACATTGGATAGCACAGTTGACTTTTAAAGTAAAATAGAAAGTTTACATCTTCAGAGCAAAGTGGAACCCTAAGCTTTCACATACGATCGCATGGATTCCATCTTCTTTTGTACGTCTCATCCTTTATTTCTTCTTCATTTTGAAGGGTCTTTTTATTGGACAGAGTTTGTGATTTCATTACTTTTTAAGATTGCAGTTTTACTGTTTTCTTGTTTGTATCATATCCATGAAAAAATATTGACATTTATACTACATTTGCTGTTATTGATTGAATTTAAGAATTTTCTTTTTGTCCTACTCCCATAGGGCTTAATTTACTTTTATTTTTTTCCTAGCTCATTTAATGGAAGGTAAGTTCCTCATTTGAGATTGTTTTTCTGTGTTGATGCAGAAGAATTAAGAAATGAATTTCCTTCTTAGTACTGATGCCGTTGCGACCCATAATAGTTTGCATCTTATGTTTCATTTTCATTTATCTCAAAGCATTTGCTAATTTTGTTTGTCGATTCTTTTATTTTCATTGATTCTTCAGTAGTATGTTGTTTAATTAGCACATATTTGTGAATTTTCCAGGTATTTTTCTGTCAATAATTCCTGTCTTCACTATGCTGTGGTTGGAGAACATGCAGTGTATGATATCTGTCCTTTAACGCTACTGAGACTGTCACAGTCTCATAATTGATCTATTTTGAAGAGTGTTCCATATGCATTTGAGAATAATGTGCTTTCTGCTGTTACTGAATAAAGTGTTTGATAGATACCTGGTAGATTTATGGTTTTTAGTGTTGATAAATGGCCTCTTTCACTGTTGGCCTTCCCTCTACTTGTTTGATGCATTACTGAATGTAGATTTTTGAAGCCTGAAAATATATTTTTTATTTCTTCTAGCCTGTCAGTTTGACTTCGTGAATGTTAGAGTTCTGTTCTTAGGTACATGTGTGTTTACAATGTTAATTTTCCTTGGTGAATTGACAGGTTTATCATTATAAACAGTCTTCCTTTTTCTATAGGTGTAATATTTTCTTATTGCTACTCCAGTTTTGCTAATTTTCAATGTTATTTTTCTTATTGGAAAGATCTTAGCTACAATGTTAATTTAGACCTGTCAGTCTATCATTATAACACTCTTTCTTCTTCTATAGTTGCAGTATTTTCTTATTGCTACTCCAGTTTTGCTTTGTGTATTATTATGCTTTTTTTTTTTTTTTTTTTTTTTTTTTTTTTTTTTTTTTTTTTTTTTTTTTTTTTTTTTTTTTTTTTTTTTTTTTTTTTTTTTTTTTTTTTTTTTTTTTTTTTTTTTTTTTTTTTTTTTTTTTTTTTTTTTTTTTTTTTTTTTTTTTTTTTTTTTTTTTTTTTTTTTTTT
>RJWM01006966.1:15279-60028 GCA_004363535.1 Dasyprocta punctata | reverse complement strand
ATCTGCCATTTTGCTAAATATCGAAGTCATTTTTATTCTTAATTTTTTCTATTACTGCTTTATTTTTGATAAATACGTATCTTATTGCTTACCAGTTTAATGCCTGTCTCACTTCTTTTAAAATATTTTTGAGTTATTTTGTTAGTGGTTGCTTTGAGGATCACAGCAAATTCCACGGCTCATGTGGTTTGGATTAATACCAACTTTGCAGCAGTATATTTCCACTCAAACTCTCTTCCTGTGTACTGTTTTTGTCATGCAAATGATATCTTCGTACACTACATGTCTATCAACACAGCCTACTTTACTTAGTTGGTTTTAAAAAGCAGATAGCTGGAAAAACAATTTTTAAAAATATATTTATGGCCGGGAGTTTGGCTCAGCGGCTTAAGCGCCTGTCTGGCAGGTGTGAGGTTGAGGTTGTGAGTTCGATTCCCGGTGCTGAAAAAAAAAAAAACATATATATATATATATATATATATATATATATATATATATATTGTCTTTGAGATTTACAGTTTTCTGTCTAGTATTTTTTCATGTCAGCCTGGGATATCTTTGTAATAATTTATGAATCAAGAGTTGTAATTATGGGCTAATTTTTATCAGGGAATATCTTATTTCTCCTTTGTTTTTGAAAACTAGTTCATCTGGATGCAGAAGTATTGGTAAAATGTCTTTTTCTCTTGACTGTTTCAGTATGTCACTAATGTTTTCCTGACATTCATGATTTCTGATAAGAGGATATCTGCGAAAGTTATCAAAGATTTGCTTCTTTCTGCTTTCAGAATTCTTTGCCTCTCTCTTTTGATCATCTGATTGTGGTGAGTCCAGGCAGGAATCTATGGATTTATCCTACCTGAAATTCACTGAGTTCCTTTGCTATGTAGATCAGCGTTGTTCATCAAATTTGGAGAATTTTCAGCCTCTATTTCTTCAACTATTCGTCTTCTTTGCTCTCTCCTCCTCTGAGAGTCCCAGTGTGCATACAGTAGTATATGTTGACCATATCCTACACATCCTTGAGCTTCTATTCCTCTTTCTTTATTCTACTTCCTCTTGCCACACTGGAGAATTTGCCCCTGACTTATTTGCCAGTGCATTGATCCTTTCTGTTTTCTGCTCAATGGTAGTTGAAGACTCTGGTTCATTTTCCTCCCACTCATTAAACTTTAATCCCCACAATGTTTCTGTGGGAGCAGAACTTGAACAATTAAGGATGCTGGCACAGGTGTGGCATGAAGCTATTGTTCAATGTTAACTATCTTTAAATGAATTATTGCTATCTACTTCTGGCATTTGCCAGAGAAAAATCATCTACTGTAAACTTCAGCTTATCCTCTGAGCATACTTCAGTGAAACACTTGCCTGTATCATGGAATTTTGAAAAGTGATCTTTCACACTTGTGTGACAAATATAAACAGACTATTTACAAGGAATGTTAAAACTTCCTTGAAGAGTATGGCTTGTTATGTCACTATTCTGAATAGTTAAGTCAGTGTCTTAACAGAATTTTCCTCCTATATCCTTATGTCCTTCTTACTACCTGTGGATAGTGCTTACTGTCTTACCTCTGATCACCTGGAAAGTTTGTCCTCACAATAGCTTTGAGACTTTTATGTTATCGGATCTCCTCTTGGCTTTCTTTCATGAGGAACCAACTCTTCTCTTGCATTCATTTTCATCCTTTCCCAGTCCAGTCCTTCACTGTATCCTATGTGATAGTGGAAACCACTCTGGAAAACTAATGAACACCATGCATATATTTTCTGACACCACTGATAATGGTAATGTGCCTTCTACCCCAACACACAAGTACATACAATGTACATACAATCCAGAACACATCCGTACAGTCACACACCACTCATACCATATTACACACATTAGACACAAGCGTGAATGTACTTCCTAAAATGCACATTTAGTTTAACTCAGACATTTTTCAATTTAATACAAACCACTAAGTCTGAAACAGTGTGGACAACTGGAATTGTCAGAGAACAATGTTAATGAGAATCTCTGCCTTTTTGGAACTTGAATTCTAGTAGGGGAAGCTGAGAGTAAACCACATAAATAAGCAAAATATTCGATGAAGCCTGCCCTGCAAGAAAGTAGTGGAATTTGGATGAGTGGTGTGAGCAGAGGACCAAGGAGAGCTGGTTGAAGAGGAAACTTGGAGTCCAGAGAAGGTGCTTGAGGGCTGTGTGGGGCTGACTTCTCCCAAAAAGAGAACATTCCAGCCCATTTTCAAAAGACTCTAGTGATCCAGTCCACACTCAAGGTCTCTATTCCCTGCACCCCAGACTCTCAGGATTAAATGCATTCTTACTGGAGACGTCGATGCCTTCCTCTGTGAGAGTACTGCTACTGTCGCAATAAGTCTAGCTTTGGGGATGCAGACGTGAGGTTCCTCTGCCCCCTTTCCCTTTCTGAGCACTGGAACTTCCTGTCTAAGCAAATTTCTCCTTCATATGACAGGAAGCAGAAGTGAAGCAGGACTGCTCTTACAACACAGGCTCTGTCTTGTTTCATAGAACTGGTATTGTTTGTTGGTAGTGGCAGGTTTTTTGTTTTTGTTTATTTGTTTGTTTTGATTTGCAAGCTTCCTTTCCCTAATTCCCACAAATGGGAGTGAACTGAGGCTGAATCCACAGTCCCCTGTACAAAAATGAAAGTGAAGTCTGTAAAGGAGACATCACGGGATTGGGAATTGATGGCTCACTCCTGAGCAGGTGTCTGCGTGCTGGTTTCCTCAGGAGCTGATCCATCTTGCACTGTGTGAGCTCTGCTCCCACAGGACCTGCCGGGACCTCGTGAATTACTTGTGGCAAAATGGCAAAAGGCTCTGTGACTCCCGGGAGGGCACAGTGCTAAGAAGAGTCTCTCATTTGAAGCGGTGAAGGTGGTTTAACACTTTTGTCTCCACCCTGAGGTGTTTGACAGGAAGAACTGTGGCCCCTGAACTCCATGTCCCTCTGCAGTCTATTGCCCTATCACTGACTGTGGTTATCTGTTAGATCACCATCTGCTCAGCCAGACTAGAGGCCCAGAGATGGCCCTAGAGAGCTTTGTCTCCTTCCTCCCGTGTCTCCAGTGCCCTATACAACTTTATTTGCTAACCCAGCATTTCTAGTGCATTTAGGCTGTGGACATTTCAAGGCAATGATCTGCTGGTTTCCATTCAGAAATAATTCTATCTTGATGGTAACCATCTTTTCATTTGTGAAGGAGAAGCAGGAACTCAAGTTTTCAGGACTTGACCCCTAACCCAGAGCCTTTTCTTCACAGTGTATAGGGCAGAGCCCTGGGCTCCAGGACTATAGGGTCCTAGAACAAGGGCAGGCCACTGGTAACTCCTGTTTCCTGTCATGGGAGGGGGAGACCTAGTGCTTAAAAATACTCGAGTCCTGTAGAGGGGCATAGAGGAGGGAAAGGAGAACCAGCTCAGGACAGAGAGGAGTGGGAGGCTGGCTTGCAAAAATGTGATGCCAAGGAGTTCACAGTGCTGCTTCCCCTTTTCACCTCACCAGAACTGTGAGAAAATCACAAGTCACCAAGAAGGGGCTAAAAATACCACAGGGCAGGAGGCTTGTGGCTCCAGTAAGGTTGAGGCCAGAAGAGAAAGACCTCACTCCAGAAAGAATGGTGGCCATCAAAATATCACCTGACAACAAATGTTGGCGGGGCTGTGGGGAAAAAGAAATGTTTCTCCACTGTTTGTGGGAGTGTAGACTGGTACAGCCACTGTGGAAATCAGTGTGGAGATTCCTCAAAAAACTAGGATTGGAAGTCTCATTCAATCCAGCTATTCCTCTTCTGGGTATTTTCCCAGAAAAATTGAAAACAACATACTATAGTGATATACGTGCACCCATGTTTATAGTAGCACAATTTGTAATAGCTGAAACTTGGAAATAACCCAAATGCCCATCAATCGGGGAATGGACAAAAAAGATGTGGTATTTTTATACAGTGGAATTTTACTCATTTATAAAGAAGGATAACTTTTATAGGTAAGTGGAGGTAACTTGAGACCATACTTATAAGTGAAATAAATCAAATTCACATATGTAAATATCATACTGTCTCCCTAGTGTAAAAAGAAACCTGAAAACGTAATGAGATCCAAAATGTAGAATAGATACTGTGATAATGAAATGGAAAGAAAGTGCTCAAAAGAAAAGAACAACTGAGTTAGGGGAAAGGAGAGAAGGAAGAAGGGAAAAGATTATATGTACATAGGTATACATATATATATGTATGTAAATATATACAAGATAGATAGCTATACTATTAATCACTGTTAGTTCATCCAAAAGAACAGTTTGTACCTTCATTGTTTGATTGTTTGATCATTTTTTGTGCCTAAATCTTGTAACCTGAACAACTACTTCCAAGATAACAATATGCAATATATTAATGTGTTAATTTCCTATTTTTTTGAAATTCTGTATCATTTCTATCCTTTTTCCTGTTTTGCTTTCATAAAATAAAAAGAAAAAAGGGGAAGACCTCACATTAAAGCTGTGAGCTACCCCTCTGCAAGCCTCCTGCTCCTCCACCATCTGTGCTGTGGTCACAGGGAGTTTCTTGGGCTATTAATAAGTTCCTTGTGTATGCTGCTTAAGAGATTATTTTTGATATGTTCTTCCTCTCAGGATAATCGTTGTACAAAGGACATGAGCATCCTCTTTGGTCTGAGTGTATGGCCCCACCTCCTATAGCAGTTTCATTTTACAAATCTGTTGTAACTGATTACCACTGGTTAAGGAAGTGGCACGTCAGAGAGGACTACTTGCTGATTAGTCTTCCTGATGCTGGAGCACAATTAATGATTAATAAAGGCACGGTTATAGACTAACAAGCTTATAAACATGTTATAATAAATTAAAATCAAAGTGTAGCCTCTGCTTAGGCTCTTGCTGGCTTTCTTGTAAACACCCTGCTGAATTCAGCCAGGCCTGACTGAGTCCAGCTGCCATTCTTTTGATAATGCACTGAGTCGATTTGACTATTCCCAGCTTATTTTTTCCTTAATTAAGAAAATACATTGCTTCTAACTGACTTCAAGGACTTTGGTTGGGGTGAAGTAACCCAGTCAAAGATATTTTTAACGCTGCCTGCTCCACTTGAACCCCCTCCCCTTGTTGCCAGGATGTTCTTATGTTATGATAAACAATTCCTCTTAAGCAAATGCATTTAGAGTTATTTTACCTGATAATATATGACTTAATTCAATCCATGAAATCAATCATGTAATGCCTTGTACCCCGGGCTTGCAAACAGTATTTCAACTGAATCCAAAACTGTCTCAGTGCTGATAATTTGGAACTGAGATTCGCATCAGCCCACTAGTGTAATACACAACAGTTATCTACTAGATTCCTTGGTGCCAAGAGTCTTTCATTCGGTTTGATATTGGTTTTTCTGTAACACTAAAAATTCCACAAAATGGTCCTCTGATGTAGAGGATGGTGAAAGGATGGATGTCTGTGAGAGTGTGGTGGCAGTGGAGAGGTTTCCTGACACAACAGCACCTTGCCCTCTACCTCAGATACAGCAGGGAATCTGTTCATAGCTCTCGTCCTTCAAGCGCTGTGGCTTTCACCAGAATCCACACTGTATCTCAGATGATTCAGAATATAAGGCGAGTAAGGTCCAGAATGGGTGTTGGAGGGCTGAAAGGAGGGGAGATCCTGGTCCCCAGGATACTCCTGGGGAAAACAGCTACCGAAGAACAGAAGCCTGTAGAAGAATTTGACCCCATGAAACTGATCCTGCCTATGAGAAGAAAAGAACCTGTCTGGTAACTTTGGTTGAATCCCTGTTTTTTATTTTGTATGTAATTGAATTAACTATTTATTTATTTATTTTGGGTATTAAAGATTGAACCCAGGGCACATTAACCTGTACTCTCCACCTTAATTTATGTAAGTACGAATATATGTGTGTATATATATGTATATAAGTGTGTGTGTGTGTGTGTGTGTGTGTGTGTGTGTATGGGTGCGTATTTTTAAACAGAGTCTCCCTAAGGCAACAGTTCATCTAGGCTAGACTAAAACTTCGGAGATTCTTTTTCCTGAGCCTCCCTTAGTGATGGGATTACAAGTATAGATTACTAAACCCTGCTGAATTCTTGTTTTTAAAACCAGGTTTTGCCATTTAAGCAGAAAAGACACCATCTGAACTTTAGTCCATTCTGTTTCCCTCCCAGAAAATCTTCCTGTTGTGGAGAAGGAGGAGGATAGGACCGATTCCCCAGAAGCATCTCCTGCCAGAGACGGACGGTACAGATGGAGCTCCTGGTCCCTCCTCATAGCATCTGGTTTGCAGGTGCTCAGTGGTGGCCATGAGGATGCCCAGCACCCCAGGCCCCACAGAGGCCCGAGCTCCTTATCATTTCCATGGCCCTTTGTCCCAGGCTCTGTTCCCTCCCTGTGTTCCCATTGCTGCACTTCTCCTGGGGGAAGGGCCTGGCCTGGAGAAGACAGTAAGCTCCCTGGTTCTGCAGAGCTCCATCTCCAGGGATAAGCAGGTCCCAGGCCCACTTCCTCCACCCCAGCCTTTTCCTCAGCTCAGGGAGGGAACACACACAGAATAAACCTGGAGTTTTTGATGTCTTGGTTACTTTTTCCCCTTAAATGATGGAGTCTGAGACTTTAGAAACTTGATGTCCTGTGTGGGGTGGGGGTCAGTATGAAGCTGAGGTATAGTTTGACCATCTCCGTGTCATCCGTCACAGACCAACCAATTGGTTGAGTATTACTAACAGTTACAAAGTAATAATTCTGGTGCTGATTATTCTTGATGTTCATTAGAACGAGCATCATGGTTTCCTGTTCCTTTGCTGAGTTATGGCTCCTACTACAGGCAGCACAGTGATGGAAAGTTCAATGGCTGGCCTGCACTGTTAACACCAGCCACAGGAATCTATCTATTGGTCGGTTGAAGAATGGACAACAAAATAGAAAAGCTGGATTTTAAATTTTATTAAGTATTCATTAAGTCATATTTAAATAGCCAAGAATGGCAGTGGCCATAATATCAGACAGCACAGCTAGACATTTGTGTATGTTCTAAACTTTAACCATTTCATCCTTTTATTTTTTGTTTTATTTTATTTTATTTTCATTTCATCCTTTTAGAGAAAAGTCTGTGTGGCCTGTGGAGAGCAGTAGCAATCAGCTCCTTGTATGCAGGTTCAGGAAAGCTGTATTATCCCTGTGGAAATTCTGGCATCTTCATCTCCACCGCTAGATCCAATATTGAAACTTTTCAGAAAATGTCATAATCTTAGCCATTGGTGCCAATACGAAGAAAGATGTCACCACCTGCTCCATCTGCCAGAACCTGATGATGAACCCAGTGAACACTGAATGTGGCCCCTGTTACTGCCGGTTGTGCATAGGGCACTGCCCCTGCAGGGCACAACACAATCAGGAGCAAATGGTACTTACATCCTCTGTGGCAGGCACCATTTCACAAAGAAAGCCTCTGGGTCACCAAGCAGCTGGGAAACTTTATCGAACTCTGCAAACAGATGGAGAGGAGAGCAGATGAGCTGATGTGTGAGGCCCATGGAGAGGAGCTCCAGCTCTTCTAAAAAGACGACAGCGAGCTCATCTGTTGGTGGAGGACTTGTGCCAGGGCTACAAGATAAGTGTGTGCCAAGGCCTAGGCAGGGGCACACTCCCCAGGCCTAAGAGGACTGACCCCAAACATTAAGATTATGTCCTTGAACCACAGCCTGTACAATGGTATTCATCCCCAAAATAGCTTGTGAGAGATCTTTGATGAATCTAATCCAAAGTGTCCACCCTGACAGTCAGACTCCTATCCTCATTCTCTGTGTTACCATGGACTCCTCCCTGCTCTGGGACTATTCAACCATATGCCTGAATGGGTTCTGCTCCACTCTGTGTGAACCGTGAGAAACCACAGTGTGTAGGACTCTGAAGAAGGATCTGGAAATGGAGGGGAAAATGATGCCCTTCCCACAGGGACTCTAGAGTGCATTAGAGACATGGACCAGCAAAGTGAGTGCTCTAAGTAAAATTTACTTTGAAAAAACTAAGGCCAGTTTTGTTTCTCCATTGCAATCCCACACTCTCTAAATTTACCTTTTCAAAACTTATAGTTCTGATGCAAAATTTTTGCTTTTTCTTTCCAAAAGTAATATGAGTATATGTTTACAATGAAGAAAAAATAGAACTCTTAGTTTCAAAACTATAGAAAGAAACCCCACATACAGTTTTCTAAATCCTTTGAAGTTCTTCCAGTCTTCTTTAGTGAGATGCTAAATTTCACCAATGGCTGGTTTAGGTGGCGAATGGGGCTGGAGTTGAGCAGTACATCCTGGTCAAAACATATAAATTTAACCTGCATGTGCAAAGGTACAGTTTTGAGGGCTCTTGTCTCACCATGAGCAGACCATAGGTTATAGAAAGACAGGCAGGTAGGGACAGGGGAAAGTGCACTGGGTTCCAGAACCTTGAGTGTCAGCTCCCAGTCCCCATCCTTGAACACAGTGTCACCTGTCCCTGGAGCATTTTTAAAAAATTGCATTAAAAAATTCACCCAGGTACTTTTAAAATCGAAGGAACATCAATCCACACATCACCCTCTGCACACTCCCTGCCAAAGTATAAGAACAAAAATTCACTGTTATTTTGGCACATTTTGAAGTGCTGGCATTTTAATATATGTTCAGTGAAGCATCAAACTGAATAAACTTCACCTACTTTCTTCAGAAAAGGTTGGAGATAGCTATGAAAAAAATGATTCAACTCTAAGAAGAATGTATGCCTCAGAAAGTGTTCATGGAAATGCAAATGTCTCAATGGCAGGTAAGAGTCTGAATTCACTGATCCTAAACTGTTTTCTAGTCTAGAGTTCGAGCGCAGGGACTGATTGGGACAAAGCACGATTACGGTTTATTTTCACCTCACCGTACCAGAGAGATGAAGTCCAAAGAAGGAATCTCTGTGTTTCACCCTTTTTATATCCATGAGATTCTGTCTTCTAAAAATAATTGGTTGGGATTATTAATAACTCAGCATAATATGAGAATTGGTGTGGTTATCTCCCTAAAATGGTCTTGATTGGCTTTCACATTTTACATTCATCTTCCAGGTATGCAGTCTTTGACCTTATGATGTTGTTCCATTTACTGTGGTGCAGGGTCTGGCTCTCCAAAACACAGGTTCTAAACTCACCTCTGAGAACAGTCAGAGGATAGACTCCCCCAGGTCAGGATTCATGAGACCAATGTGAGCTATAAGAAGCAGCCAAGCTGCTACTAGAACCTTCACACTTGCACCTGCAGGATGAAGACTTTCGGACCATTTCCATGGTTCCCCAAGCCTCAGATTATCAGACATACATGCCTTTGTGGAAATCTCTTTGGAAACTCTTAGCTGACAGTCCAAGTTCACAGGCCAGTGAGCCATTCTGCTTCTTCCAGGGTCCTTTTTAATTTCTGCTTTCTTTTTGTGTGGAGGTAGCACTCCAGCTTCCAGAAAATGACCTTACTTCCGTCACTTCTGGGATTTCAGGCACTAGAGATGACTTTGTAAGAAACATATATGGAAAGCCTTTTAACACAAGAATTGAAGCTGCATTCTTTCTTTCATAAACAACTTTCTCATTTTTCTAGATAAATGTCCTTTCTAGTTTAAGATCATAGTCACTGAGACATTGTAAAATATTTAAAATATTTCTGGAACTTTCAACATGAAATCTCACATGAAAGCTAAGTCACAAAGTACCTCATTTGGTTTAGTCATCTTATAAATAATGATGATGAAGGTGACTCTGAACATGTGAATGAGTATTTCTCAGTTAACCATAAGAAAAGGCTGCCTTACCCAGTCTCCCCCCATCACCCCCCAGAATAGAATTGAGGACTCTCCTGCAAGACAGGTGGTCTTAAAATCCACTCTTCATGAGGCTATTTACCAGTTTTTGCTCTAAGGTCTTCTCTTAACTTCAGTGACACCTTATACCACCGTATGGAAAGGTATGTACCCTTGTAACTGATAAAGTACTTGAACTCATTTCCAGTTCCATGACTGAAGGGTCTGGCACTCTTGCTCCACCTCCTTCCTGGATTGGCTTTGGAAAAGAAAATTATTCAGATGACTATAGAGAAATCAGGGTCAGTCTCTTCCACTTGAAAGTGTCAGCAGAAACCTTAGGATTGAGGAACTCATGGAAAAATTATTATCATGGTTACTGGTTATGCTTTCTTTTTTACTTTTGGTAAAATATGCAAAATGTATACTTACCATTTTTACTACTTAAGGTATGCAACTTAGAAGCATTAAGTATTTTCTTGTCTTGAAATCATCACCATATCCATCATCAAACTTCTTTCATCTTCCAAAGTGAAAGAACTGTCCCCATTAAAAACTACCGCCTTATTTTCCATTTCTGTCATCACCTGGTAAGTACTATACTGCTTTCTGTCCTGATGAATATCATTATTATTTCAGGTATTTGATATAAATAAAGTCTCTAATACTCATTTCCTTGCTTGTTGCTTATTTCATTTAACAGAATGTCTTCAAGATTCATCCTCGTATTGTGAGATAGATTTTATCCTTTGTTTATGTTTGTTTACACCTTTGACCTTTCTTTCTTCACTCTAAGAAGACAGAGAAAATCAGAGACAGTTGAAAGAAGGGTAACATTTTCCCAGCTTTACTTGTAGAATTTTTGCTCCAGAGTTATTGTGGGATCTTCTCACAGCTGCATGCTGGATGTATCTCCCTAAGATAAAAGCTGAGCTATTGATTCTGGCTCTAACTAGCTGGACTGGTGGTCACACTCTAACTGAAAATGTAAACACTACCCTGGGATAACTGCTGCTACCACATAGATGATGCAGTCTCAGGAGCTATGTATGCAGTCACCATGGAAGATCTTGGTGACAAATGATCTCTAGCGTGGGCTCACTCTACAGGACATCAGGTCCCTGAGAGACAGCCTTGCCAGATAGAGGTTGAGAAAATCTTCTGCCCGCGTTCCCAGCAGCCACAGTCTGATGCCACTGTGGCCATTGCTTTTCCCCACAGATTTTGGCAAAGAAATCACAGTCTCCTGCTGAGTGGGCAGGGGCCTGGTGGAATCACCATTCCTGACTCTGCAGCAGTGTCTCAGACTGGGTCACTCTTTTCTTCTTTGGGAGGTGTGTTTACAGACAGCATCTCCCATGCCACAGCCCATGGGATCCCGATGCTAACACATACGCCTTTTGTTTTCTGTGTATGATGTGAAGACACTTTGAGCAGGTAAATCCCATGTGAAGGAAGGAAGGTTTCGGGTAGATAGAGCTGAATTAAGAGAACCATTGAGAAGTCTGTGCCTCTGCTTCTTCCAAGATTTGTGCTGTGAAGCTGCAAGTGCCTGAGACCTTTTTCTTGGAGATTCAGACTACTTGTGATGTTGCTGAGCTTTATTGGATATGAAGATGATGTTAATGCATTTTCAACGTGTAAGAGTCAGAACTCCCTTAAGTTGTGATGAGAGAGACCTTAAGCAGTCACCACAGTCAGCACCCACTTGGGCACCTAGAGGAGAGGTTGTGTGGTTATTTTCAGCAGAGCTTCCCCAATCTCTTTGTTTAGTGTGCTCTATGCTGAGTTTTTACTGCTGCCTGCCCTTCCGTGGGGAACTTCTAGTTCCTCCTGTCCTGTGTAGTGGCCATGTCACCCCAAGAAGCTCCTGTCTTTCAGTTTCTCTGTCTGCTAAATAAATAAACAGTTCCCACTTTATTGAGTTGTCATGAAAATTAACTTCATTAACCTGCAAACAAATGTCAGTGAGAGGCAAAACTCTTGCCTATCATGTGGGAGGTCCTAGGTTCAATCCCTAGCACAGAAAAGAAAAAGAAAACAAAAAAGAAAAAGGAGAGAGAGAGAGAAAGGAGAAATATTGGCAGAGACAAGGGCCACAGGATGGTATTAGATGTGTTCATAGTCTTCTTGTGAATATTTCAAAATTATTAAGTGATGCAAGAAAGGTTGTTGAGTATTATGAACTATGGGTCAAAACTTTTATGATGTTGACTCAGATAACACAGGTAAATATTACCATGACAGAAATTGTTATTGATCTAAAGCCTAAGTCCCCTGCTCCATGGATTTTGATAATCAGTGGTTACTATATTTCCAAAAGTTCTTACCCATCAGCGCAAAATTAAAAACAAAAACTGTGAAAATGGAAAGTTTTATTATTTTTCATTTGGCTGAAAAATTGAACCTAACCTTAAATTATTTGGTACCTGCATGAATTATCTATTGACACCAACAAATTATCAAAGTTACCCAAAGCAATAGAAGTATATTAGCATAGGATTATTTTGATCTGAAAGCAAGTGAGAATATAAAACAGAAATAATAAAAACTCTGTACACTCTCCTTCTTTGCTTAAATGCACTATATAAATTGATAAAGATTTCCCCTTTTCATTCCCAACCAGCAAACTCAGATGTTAACTACCGGAGTCTACAACCAGGAGACAGCAGCAAAGAAAACTTAGTGACAAACCTTGTAAAACCAGACTTTGTCTACCATTTGCTTTCTTATATATTTGCCTTTCCACAATTTGCCACCTTAAAAACTAAAACTCCTTTTCCTTTGTCACTTCTCTAAAATTTTATCATTCTTTTGTTAAGATGCTCCTATAAACCCATGCATTATGTACCTCTTGAGTATTCAGGTGTGCATTTGGGATACACATTAATAAATTTCTGGTCACTCTTATCTTGTTTCTGCATCTTTCACTGGTTGAGTTTATAGGGACATAGCTGGAGAATTTAAGATTTGTTCCTCCCAAATAGCTTCAGTTTTGTTTGTTCACTGTTCCCACAATTGTAACACACTAGCTCAGGAGCACACCAAGAAGTTTGACTTTGTCTTCTCCCAGAATTGTTTGCGCCTTTCCCATGGTTTGCATAGAAAAAAAGCCTAATAGGTCAGTAATAATAGGACAGTTACATTTGTGCAGTCTTTCAGAGACTAAAGATGTGAATGAGGAGGATAGAGGATTCTTATTTTATGAGCATTGCGTTCTGTTTATATATTCTTTGCTTTATTTTCTACCAGACATAAAGCCTATGTTCCTTTTCAAAATTCAGTAGCCTATAGAAGATTCCACCTTCCCTCCCTGACTGATAACACTGATTCAGAGATAGCTGACCTCATAATCGCAATTGCTAAGACAATAAATACAGTCTTTTTACTTTGGATCTCATCAATTTCAACTGATGGACAATGTCCCCTCGTCCTATCTTTTCTAAATGTGGCCTTGACCAGACCAGAAGGAAGTCTCTCTAATGTTGGCAGTGCCCAGACAATTTTGTTCAAACGATATGCTATACACTTAAACCCTTACAATTCAAGCCAACAGTTTGAAGAAAATAAATTCAACAGTAGTAAATATTTTATAAAATGTACAAGATAACCATATGTCACCCAAATGGAAGATAGAACAGAAATAAAATTAGAATTTGAGTTACAGCATGTTAAAGAAGAAAAATAAGTCCTGTTTACCCATCATTGTTTGATATTCATGAGAATTAACTTTTCTCTGGCCCATCATTATTCCAGAAAAGTAAAAAATCTATTATGGTTTGTATCTAGATTCCCCCCACAGCCTCATGTGGTCATAGGTACGCCTTTTCAGAGCAGACTAAATTTAGGGTATGTGATACTGAGATTAAGGTACTAAGTTAGTTTGTTGATTGGAATTAGCATCATTCTGCATGTGGCTGAATTGATTTACTGAAGATAGATGGTTTGGATTGTTTGAGTTAAAAGGAAAGGCAAACTCGCTTGCTGCTTGCTGTTTCACTGCCTCCCACCTGCTTTGTTAGGAACTGCTTGCTGAGATGCCCCTCTGCCATGCCATCTTGCCTTGGAGCCAGACGACCATGGACTGAATCTTCTACAAACTGTGAACCAAAAATAAACCTTTCGTCTTGTAACTTTGAGTGTAGAGTATTTTGTCCCAGCAATGAGAAAAGTAAGTCAGACTCCATTTCAGAGATGAAAAAGAAGACTTTTCACTAATGTATGAGAATTTCCTAGACTAGTAGATCTGGACCCCTGCAGTACGCTGAGTCCTCTAGAATTTGTCAGTGACCTGTTGGTACCCAGCCTACTCCAGACAAAAGGGACTTGGATGAGAGGGTCTAGCAGAGCACTGATGTCCTGTGGCTCTGGAGTGACACTGAAGAATTTGTCCCAGGCTGTCACCAAGGGACAGTTCCTTGGTTTTGCTCAGATCCTCACCCACCCCAATTAGCCCCAAGAATGATGTCAGCTTCTCTTGTCCCCCTTGCTCCCCATCCTGCAAATGTTCAAGGCCTCATGGTCAGTGGCCCTTCTCTTGGGACTAGGCTAGCCTTGGGCTATAGGACCTGAAGTGGGAATCACTGGGACCTTCGATGAACCCGTGATCTGAAGAGAGGATGTGTTCTTTCAGGGCCTGATTTTTGTTTTTTGGTTTTATAAGATATACTTGAAAACTTGCCCACACATTCAAAGCAAGATCACATGATTTCAATGGATGGTAAAGGAAAGAGGCAAATCCTTAAGTGTTCATCACTATTTCCCCTGGCTTTTATATGTGACCTCACTTGCTTTTACCTCAAGATGGTACTGATTTTTCTCCAGCTCTGTGGATTCCCATACTGGAGCCCATGGCAGACAGGAAAGTCCTGTGATGCCCATAGCACAGAGCAGAGTGAGGCAAGGTAGCAGCTGCTTTTGAGCTTTGGATAGGAGCTTGGAGCTTTTAAACTGTGAATGGAATGAGGGGTGGAATGAAGAAATTAACAGGCTTTAAACCTGGAATAAGAGTTAGACTACTAGGGGGATATTTAATCTCACAGCATTTCAGTGTCCTTGCCTATATACTACCACATGATACATTTTGTCAATCTTTCTGAGATCATTGTATTTTCTTGTTATTTTCTCGGATGTTCTTATAGTGGTTTAATCGTGTGTTATTTCTCAGTATTTTATTGTTTTATTGACTATTTTTGTTTGCTTTGGAGACAGCCTCTTCTATGTAGTTCAGGTGCGACGAACTCTCAATCTTCCAGCCTCTGCCTCCTAAGTGCTGGAATTACAGGTAGGGACCACCATGTCTAGCTTCTTTCTCTGGATCTCAAATACCTTCTCACAAATATATTAACAAGGTTGTGGACCCTTAACTAAAGAGTGGGGCTATGGGAGGTTGCAGTCTATCTAGTGACAATAAGAATAAATTCAATTTATTTTAAGAACAGTGTAAACATAAAATAGACACAAAGCAAAAATGTCAGTGTTTATTACAGTATTAGAAATACTCAGTCATCAATATAACCTCACTATGGACTCAGTCAGTGCCTGAAGTTTTGAGCACAAGCTGTAGAAATGAGAGACCCTGTGAGCCCATGACAGAGAATGCTTCACGGGAAGGGGAGAGCAACCTTGGTGATCCACCCACACACGCTTGGAGCTTTCTAAAAATATAGTGTTGAAAAATTAGTCTTGTAAGCATGAAAAATTAATCTTATACAGCAAAATGAAAAAGTATGAAATGAAAGGATTGGAGGTGCCATTTGACCCAGCTATTCCCCTTCTGGGTATCTTCCCAAAAGAACTAAAAACATCATACCACAGCGATATATGTGTACCTATGTTTATAGCTGTGTAGTTCATAATAGTCAGATCTTGGAAACAACCTAAATGCCCATCAGCTGAGGAATGGACAAAAAAGACATGGTATTTCTATATAATGGAATACTACTCAGAACGATAAACTAGACACTTTCATACTTAAATGGATGTGCCTTGAGAATATACTGATCAGTGAAATAAATAAGTCACACATATGTAACCATCGTATTGTTGCACCTGTGTGACAAACTGAAAGAAAAACTATGTATATGTTTATGTATATGTATACAAAAAAAATTAGTTAAGATAGTTAAAGAAAAAGAATTTTGAGTGAAAAGTAGTTTTCACAGGGTCATTTACAGATTTCATTTTTACTGTGAGTTGTTCTTTTAAAAATAATACAGCATTCATAACATTTGTATTTCTTGCCAATATTTTTCTCATGTTCTATACATTCTTTTTTGTTATGTAATAATAAAATAATAAAAAATAAAAACATTGAAAAAATTATGACTTTCAGTATCAAGCCCATGGGTATAATCCCCAGTACCGAAAAAAAAATACATATACAACAAATATGTACTCAAAATTCTTGGTAAACACTTCTATTTTTACCACCACTACAACTATTACTGTTCTTATTGGTATATTAATATTGAGTAAAAGTTTAAAATTGTATGTGTTTGTACCAATTTCTCAAGACAAGTAAAATTATTATGTTTTACAAATATATACCAAGAGAAAAGAAACTTAAAAAGTGAAAAAAATTGTCTTTTAAGTAATTTATATTTATAATATATACATGATGCATGTTTATTTATAAATTTATAGATACTATACAATTGATATTCTTTTACTGATAATGTGAAATATAATTATTTTCCATTTTACAGATTAGGAAATTAATTTTCCTGGTGTTCACAAAGCAAAAAAGAAGCTTAAATTTGAATTCAAGGTATTAAATTTTTAATTGTTTAAAAGATGGAGATGGTATTCAAAATTCAAATTAATATACTGTAAGTGCATTTATTGTGATTATTAATGTTTGACTATTTCACTAAGTAGATATGTTTTGTTTGAATCTTTGTGAACTTAATACTTTAGAAGTACAAATAAATGTTTAACATTAAAAAAAAAAGAAAAGAAAAAGTAATAACACGAGTCACCTAATCCTACTACCTATAGACATCTGCTTTCCATCACTTGATATAAATTATGTTTTTGACAAAATGTTCAAGTAGTTAAATTAAAATGAGTTTTAATTTCTTCTTTAACTGACACTTAGCCCATTGTATGACTATGATATTTTATTTCCTTACTCATAAACTTTTATCTGATATGTATACACACATACAGGCATGTATACACATACACACACATATCTTTTTTATTTATATCTTTTCTAACTTCTACAAACAAACAGCACTTGCTAGTCTCCTTCACATTCCTATGGATGCGTGTGTCTTTTCAGGTGTGTACTAAGAAAGGAATCGGTGTGAGTCAGGGGATGTACACTGCCTGTTGGACTCTGACTTCCAGACTACTGTCCAGGAGACCTTTCTTTCTCCACATCCCTCCCTACTCACTGTCAGTGTGAAAAGATTTCTGTTTTAGTTTGCGTTTTCTGTTCTTTCAAAAATAATTGGCTGTTTTGTAGTTTTCTTCTTCTTCCTATTATGTTGGTATACTTTTCCTCAATATTATTGTTTTGGACTTTCTTTTAATGATTGATTTTAAGAGATCTTCACATATTTTGTATTGTAATTCTTAATTAGTATATATAAATAGTCTCTACAAGCATGCATTCTCCCTCCTTCTCTCTCCCCTTGCTCAGTGTTTTCAGAACTGGGGACTGAATCCAGGAAGCCCTAAGCTATACCCCTAGCCATTTTTATTTGAGACAAGGTCTCATCAAGTTGCCCATCCTGGCCTGGAACTTGTAGATCTTCTGCTCAGCCTCCCAAATGGCTAGGATTACAGGTGTGCACCATTACACCCGGCTTAAGTGTATTATCTCTTAACTGTTATTAAAGTGATTCTTTTTTATAGGAAATACTGAGTTTTGTTGTTCAAAAGTATATTTCATAATTGTTTTTGTTTTGGTATTTTGCTTAAGAAATCCTAAAAGGATAAATGTTTTCCTATTTTCTTCCAAAATTTTAAGTTTTCCTCATGTGAGTCTTTATAAGAGCTGATACTTCTTCTGCATGATGTGAAGTAGAGCTATAATCTTCATTTGACTCTATTTGAAAGCCAGCTGCTCAGTCTGAGTTACTGTATAGGGCAACCTTCACCACCAAGTTGGAATGTTACTTCTATTCTATGGTCGGCATGGTATTGCTTCCAAGCTTTGTGCTTTATTGTTCTGGTTGAACTCTTATCTCATCTATTTCTGAATCAAGACTGTCTTCTGTTGGGGAAAGAAAACAACTATGCCTCCCAAAGCACCACTGTCTTTGTTAGGGTTTTCTGGCACAATAGAGAAGCAAAAGGGAAAAAGAAGAGGATGTGGGAAGGAGCACACAACCCGGGGCCATTAAGCTATGTACTTCACCAGATGCGGCGGGGGGGGGGGGTGTATATGTGACTTTGACCAGAAGTGGTGCATGGGACAGGCATCGATGATGTATGAGGAACTGATTGGAAGTTGCAATTTGGGCCAAAGGGTAAGAAGGAGAAAGTGGCTGTCAGGGTAAGCATTCTCGCTTTGGCCTTCCACCATGTTAGACCATCACCATAATTGTACAATACTTTATACTAGGGCAAAACTCTTTCTGTCTTCCTTATCCATGTGGTCAGTACAGAAGGCACTGTGGCATAGAGAGAGACAGTGGCACAATCTTGAGTTCAGTGGTGCTGTCCTTACTCCCCAGTTAAAAGTACCCTCCTGCTCAGCTACTTTATAGGAACCCTAGTTAGTCCAGGTAGTGAGAGCTAGTAGTCCTGCGTGTATGAAGCCTCATCATGAGTGCAGCCAGAGGGGAGAGGGTGGTGGGAGGTTGAAGGAAGCTTTAGAAATGGTCTCTCCTCCATGTCTTCCTGTTTGTCCCTACCAGTAGACGGACCATGACCGTTAGGTATTATTTTTTTATTTTGTTTGTTTACACAGTGTGTTCTCTAGATCCTGAAAGGTCCCCTAAAGCCTAACATATAATATCTTTAGACACGTGAATGAGTTTGGTGATAAACTAGGACAATATGAAGAATGCAGATTGATGGAACATTAAGATGCAAGGTGACCTCAGAGAGGGAAGCTTTTAAACTATGTGCTAAAATAAAATCAATTTTTCACATTTAATAAACATTCCATTGCTTTCCTTATTTAATCTCCATATCTGAATTAATTATAGTATTCTTTCATTTTACTGTGCTTTTATTATCCTAGGATAAATATACTTCCTATTCCAACAAGTAGTATATTTAATAAAAAATCATCTTTTTGAGGATGAATAATACATAATAAAATATACTTTTATTGATTATATAATTCAGTGAATTCTACAGTATACACTAGAGTAGCCATCATCAAGACACAAAATATTTCCATCAAACTGGACAGTCGTTCTGGGCACCATTTCTGTTCCAATCCCTTAGATCCTTGGCTCCAGGAAGCCAGTGATCTGCTCTGTTCTATGATAGCTTACTTTTTCCATTCCTAGAATTTCCTGTGAGTGGAATTTATGTGATACGCAGCTTTCTCTAGCTTATTTTCCTTCATGTGCTTTTATGATTCATCTGTGTCCCTACATGTATCAATAGATTCCTCCTTTTTTGTGGCATAGTATTTCATTATATGGATATAATACAGTTCAGCTGTCCATTCACTTGTTGATTGGCATACTGGTTACTTTCTACTTATAGCAGTGTAAAAAAAAAATCTGGAATGCTCTTATTTATAAGTCATCATGCCGGAACATGCTACTTTGAGCTCTGTAGTGTTTTAGGCAATCTCAGTAAGCATGAACTTAATGCAACCTTTATGAACAAGTCACGTATTGTAGTCAGTTCAGCTTTTACTAGCTGCTGCTGCTATTAATTGCCTGGCAATGTTGTTTGAGTCATCTCATTGTAACGTTTTCATATGTGCTAAACAAGGGGTAGAGGCATTGTCCTTCAGAGCTTTGCAAGAAGACTTCCAAGACTCAGTTCTTTTATGACTATGACCTGAACAGATAAAACCTCAAGCAGTTGGGGGCAGAAGAGAATGTTCTAATGCAGGATGGAAGTTGCCTGATCACCAACCAGCTGGGCAAAATGCCCCCAGAAACTATCTTGTGGAAAACAAACCCAAGAACCTACATTGCCAGGAGATGGCTGGGATCAATTTCTCTGGTCACCCCGAGACCAGATTTTCAGTAAATCTTTTCATTCTGTTCCTTTCTGGTCATGATCTTCTTCCCAATCTGCTTGTTGTCCTGCTGTGGCTTCGCACTGGGCACATCTGTGGTGCTGATGGAGGAAGGAAATCCCCTCTGCCTTATTCACTTCCTGTATGACCAAACACTGTTACAAGTCCAGGTTTCTCCAGTGTGCCGCTTTTTGAGGAGGTCTCTTCTGGAATTCCTGCTAGGGCTTTGCAATGAGTCTTCTCCCCATTTTCCACAGTGGCTTCCACAGACTCTTCCCTTCTCGTTTCTGTTTTGCCACAATGTCAGGCCTGAGTTCCCCAAAGGACTTGCAACACAATATAAAGAAAACCAGAGTTGTCACCAGCATGATATTTGTTTTATTTTTCTGCTCTGATGAGATATGGGACATTTGGTGGTAGAAGTTTTATCTTAACTACAGGGGAACGTTTTGTTTGTGTTAACTGCAAGGCTAAATTATAAGGTTACTAAACTTTATGTGTTTCAACTGCTAGTGTGTGAGTTATCAGTAGTGCAGACTAGCCATTGTCTTTGTGAGTTAATTATATAATAACCAAAAGTATGTCTCAAACATTTAGAAACTAAATGTGTCATATTTCATAATGAGCAGAAACCACGTGATATGTTGTAATGGGGGAATTCTCGTGTCTTTGGATAATAGTAAAATACAAGAGAAAAGAAACAAGCATTTGATTTGGGAATTTTAAACATTTATTCTAACAAACGTAGTCAACAAAGAAATCTGCTGATTAAATACTTGTTTGATTAAAGTAGAAACAGACATGATGAGGAGAAAAAAAGAGTATTTTGATTATTTTGTTTTTACATTTTTATATAAACAAACTTGGAGGAAACATTTTATTTAAACACACGACTACTTAAAGTTATAACTAATCTAAATCATACACAGTTCATGACTTTATAAATTGGAAAGGTCTGATAAAATCAATACAGCAACATGATGAAATCTTCATAAATGCCTGTAATCTTAGAACATTGTAAAAAACAAACTCAGAAGAAACCCTTATCCAATTTCAGAAACACATTGTAAAATTAAGTAAGCTAAAATATTTGTGAATTAGCCAGGCTTAGTGGCACACTCAGGAGGTTTAGGCAGGATGCTAAATTTTAGGCTAACCTGTGAAATTTCACAAGATTCTGTCTCAAAATAAAAGTATACAAAATAAGGGGCTGGAATATAGTTCAGTTTGGAGCACTTGCCCAGCATGCATGAGAGCCTGGGTTCTACCCCCCAGTACAGCAAAATATTTAGGAATATTCTTTAGCAAAATAGAGGAATGACTTTGTAAATAAAATTATTTCAGCCAGTTTGGAGAATTATGCAACATAAAAACGATTATTATACCACAATAATCTAATAAAAAACATTTAGTTAAATGAAAAAATCGAAGTATTTTTTAAAACTGAATATGAAGTATGACAAAATATGGAAAAGATTTATAAAAACTTAGTACTTATGAAGAAAAGTAGATATAGTTCTTTACCATCTCATTTTGAAATTTTTAAAGAAATTTTTGAATTTAAAAATATTTTTCCTTTCTTCCTTTTTTTTTTTTTTTTTTTTGTAGAACAAAGCATTGAATACAGTGCTCTTTTTGTGGTAGGCAAGAATTCTATTACTGAACTATACAATACCACTTTTTTCTTTCTTTCTTTTTAATTTTGGGATAGAATAATTTGCTCAGGCTAGTTTTCAACTTGATTCTCTTGTTTCAGTCTCATGAGTATCTGGCATTACAGCTGTTTACAGCTGTCATCCATGTCTGGATAATGTTTCCTTCTCTCTCTCTAGCAAGGACAAAATGGGTATTAAAGATTCCCAGCTTGGGGTTTTTTGGCGTGTACCCTCGTTCTGTTATCAAACAGATACCTCCCTCTGCTGGACAAATATGGGAATGCACCAGATGTCTTCATTCATAGTTCTACTTGTAGAGAATTTCCCTTTGAGTCTCCATTCTCTGTTCTCACCAAGCCCTGCATTTTGACAGTGCTGTATGTGTCTTATTTGTAGTCTAGAACTATAGTTTATGGTCTCTAACAAGGAAAGCTCCCTTGCAAACTTCACTTTGAGTTTTATTTTCTTTCCTCTCTCTTGTTCTACTTTTTAGATTAACATTCTCTACCTGCATCCTGGAGTAGACTAGGCGCCCTGCATGCAGTGGGAAGGGCTCTGACTGGTTGGTGGAGATACAGGCTAAGAGACAGTTGTGGGCTGTTGAAGGGCTGTCTACATATAGAGAAACTGAAAAGAAACTCAAAAGGGGGGACTGGAATTTAATGAATCAGTGTATGATGAAGTTTCATGAAGGGGTGTAGTTGATCCTATACCATGGAAAATAAGTTTCCTCAGGCAGTTAGAGTTTCTTCCTATGGTAGGTTCTCTCTTTCGAGTAGACAGTTTATCAGCAATTCTGAAAAAAATATTGAATCTACAGCCTGGAGGATGGAGCTACCCTTACAGTTCCCCTAGGAAAACCCTGTGCTCAGCAAGGTGGGCCATAAGGTGAGTTCTCAAAGGGATAAGTGAATGACAAATAGGACTTAAAACCTAAACTTTTCTGGGGGAACAAACATGATGTCTTCTTGAGGAATAAGCTGGCTGGTGTCTTACTTACCTCATTGCTGAGGAAATACCTGACACCCACAATTTACAGGAGGAGAGATTTATTTTGGCTCACAGTTTTAGACCATGTTTGGCTGGCTCCACAGAAACCTCTCCAGTCCTGGTAGTCAGGAAGCAGAGAGAGAAGGGAAGAGCCCAGAGGGAGTGGCATCATAGGCCACACCCCCAGCCACCCACCTCTTACGAGGCCCCACTCCCTAACAGTGAGTTGTCTATAGCATGATTCAACCTTCTTTCAAAAGCCCCGCCTATGGGCAGCATGAGGCTTTAAGCAGACATCTAGATGTAAACCATAGCTGCCGGTTCCTCTAGTTGTCAAACTGGGGGTGGACTCTGGTCCCAGGGAATCTAACGCTGAAGGGTTCTGTAAGGAGGCAGTGGCTTTCCAGCTTTAGGACGCTTGACCTCAGTTGCTTTCAAGTCTGGATATTTAAGACAATGAGCTTATGATGTTGCCAAGGCCTAGGTTTCAATCACATATATGTTCAGTGGAGAATCACTTGGTGTTCAGAGGATTTCTCCAACATTTGCAGGTCAAAGAGGTAGTTATGGGTCCTTGCAAGAAATAATAAAAGTTTAGTATGGGTGTAGAAAAAATGACTATAAAACAAGGAACAAAATTTTAGTGACAGTTGAAGACAGAATTAGGTCTGATAAAGGAATACACTCATGGAACAAAGACAGGACTTTTAAAAGAGCAGATCTTTGTTCAGTCTCATGTCGACTTCTCCCCTCATTAGTACTCCAAATAGTCTGTTCCCAGATCTCAGTTTCTTGCTTCATGTTTTTATCAGTCCCCATAACAGCTGTACCTTGACTGTGGACAAGCTTGTCTTTCCTGCACCAACACCCAGAGAGTAGAATACAGCAGAAAATAAGCACCATATTTGGGACTTCTGATCAATATAAACTCATGGGCACAGATTTTACCTGGATTTTCTACTTTGCCTACTAGTCCTACTGAGTTTCTAAGACTTGTTCTATTTCCACTTCATTCATTCAGTGAATATTACTAAGTACCCACTGTGTGTTTGGCTTTAGTGTCGTATTGAGAACCCCATGATAAATAAGCAAGCTCTGCCTTCATGGGACCAACATGCTATCTGACAACTGCTTCATATATTCTCTTCTCTAAGCTCTGAGTTCTTCCCAACCCCTTATATCACTTTCAGCAGCCACCTTATTTCCACATATTCCTTCATGGAAACTATAGAGGCCACCACAATAGAATGCTAGTATCAGTAGAATGACTGAACTGTTCATCACCCTTTACACTTTAACTACTTAAAATCAAAAAGTGTCATCCTAGAATGCCAAAAAAGAGAAATTAAACCAGTAGTATAGAGGAAGAAAATATAATGAATGGAATACAGTATTTACAATGATATGACAGATATAAAGGGAGCAGCAAAAAATTTGAGGCAGCTCAAGATCATCAGAGGTGACGACTCCATCCTGGCCTAGTCGTGAAGGGTTAGTTTCTTCTATCATCTTCAGTGGGGGTTTGCTACCAATTTTCCCCCAGTACGTGGCCCTGGAGGAGGATGGTGCTAGAAAGAGAGACTTCTCATTCACTTTCTGTTTGTCTTTTGTGTTTGCACCATAGCAAGGTGCAACTCCTGGCAGCAACAGTTGGCAGGAACAGCTTCAGCCACATCACATTCCACAGACATACCAACAGCAGTGGCCCAGCATCTGCAGCCCACAATCAACTATCAGAAAGACAAATTAGTACTCCACATATACTCAAATAAAACCAAGAACTCCCTGATGTGTAGTGTCTGTCCATTTCTTTGCACCATTACTCCCACCATAGTAGATCTTAACTACCAGCAAGACTAATGTGAAATTGGGAAGGAATGCACAGTAGCTCACTTTTGAGATGTGAGGTGTGAGCAACAACAATAATAATGAAATATTAGGAACGTTGGGTATTTATAAACTTTTAAAATATGTATGTTATTTATGTTTATATGATTTAATTTTAAATACTTGTTGAGCTTAACAATTCAATTGGTTCATAAAATGCCTGAAGATTTATCAGATGGCTTTCAAGCCACTGTGAACCAGCTCCTGCAAATCACTATTGTGTTCCAGGAACCATGTACTCCACTATCACTTAACACAGGCAATACATTTCTATCCCATAAGGTGGGGATACTGTTATTATACCTCAGGTTGCAGCCAAAAAAACTAAATCCCTGGGACTTTAGGCAATCAAATGTCAATGTTCAGAAAGCAATAGGTCTTTCAACCTCTAAGACCTGGGCAATTTCTGTACCCCTGCATCCTGACAGTGGGGTAGTAGGTTTCCCTTCTGGGCTCTGACTTCTGTCACTAAGTAGCCATCTTTTTGGTGTGTGCTCTCCCAACTTGGCCTCTCTCCTGGAGGAAGATGACCAGATCAGCCACAGTGAAGAGCAATACTATGGTTTGAAAGTATCCCCCAAAGTTCACGTGTTACAAACTTTGCAAAGCGTTGAGAGGAGGGCCTTTAAGGGGTGATTAGAACACGAAAGCTTTGCCTTCATGAATGGGTTAATGTTATCACAATAGCAGATTTGTTATCAAGAGAATGGATTTGGAATAAAAGTGAATTTAATTCCTTCTGTTCTCTTGCCCTTCTCTGCTCTCTCTGCCATGGGATGACACAGTAAGGTCCATACCAGATACCAGTGACATGCTTTTGGGCATCCCAACCTCCAGAACTGAGAGATAAATTTCCATTGTTTGTAAATTGCCTAGTCTCAGGTATTCTACTGCACTCCCACACACAGACAGTGTGAAGTCAGTTATCTTCCTGGAACCTAACACTAGATAAAGTTTATAGGTCAAACCATCACTGGGGAGAATAAAACATTTTGTTCACTTTGGTAGATCTTTAACAAAGTAAATAATGATGTATAAGGTGGAGATCGCTGAGGACCAAGCATAGAAACATGTGCAGTGGTCACCTTTGTTTCTTCTTTGAACACCAAGGGATCCTCTGCGGCTTACCTGCTTTACAGTAACCTGCCCCTCTCCAGGCACAAATACCAATGTCAATGCTGAGATCCTTCCCTTGGCTCCTCCTCCTATCCTCCACCCCAAGGCTTCTCTGTTCGTGATACTTACTAAACAACCTTGATATTGGTTTTACTACTTAGACATGTAGAACATAGCCTTGAATCTCTACAATTTTGGACTTGTATTTCATGTTTAATGTTTGAGCTCAGTGCATCCACAACTATGTAAAGTGAAATTTACTTGAGGCCTAAATTTACAGCTAAGAGCATTCCCTTGTTACATGGCACTTATTCTCTTGAAAAGAATACTATAGAGGTACCTTGGGGTAAGAAATGAAAAGAACCAGAGGAACAATAAATAGTACTCTATGCAGTGAATGGTCACATATTTTAGTTAGTTTTGGGTTTGTTCTTTGCAGTGTTGGGAATTAAATACAGGGCCATACAAAGAGTTACATTTCCAGTCCTTTTTCAAAAAACTTGAGGCAAGACCATGCTAAGTTGCCCAGGCTGGCCTCAAATTTTTGACATCTCCCACCCCATCTCAGTTTCCCTAATACCTGGGATTAGAGGCGTGTACCATCACAGCCAATTCAGTATTGCTTCCTGTTAGTATCTTTTAAATGATTCCTACATGTAGGAATTCTGGCTTAAGAGCTAAGTAGATTAGGTCATCTCATTAGATATTGCTAAACTCCTCTCCTTTGGGATGCTGCCAGTAATGCAGGAGAGTGTCTTATCTATTCAACACAGCATGTCACAAAGAAAGTCTACAACTTTGCAATTTTTTTCCAAGTTGGAATTTTTTCTCAAACTGAAGCTTGAGAAATTGTGTTCCAGTGTAATTTTAATCTATATTTCTATTATGAGCAAGACTGAGATCATGTTTAATTTCACTTTTTGTGTACTGTCCTTTCTTTTGTCCATTTTTCTAATTGTTTTGTCTTTTCTCAGTAATACATAGAAATTCTATGTCTACATATTTGTGATATCAGCCTCCACCAATGATATTAGTTTGAACTTCTTTCTCAGTTTGTCAATTGTCTTGTGATGCTTTTTGCCATGAAAACTAGACAGAAGTTACCAATATTTTGTTATATGTCTGGGTTTTTTTATTAGAAATTAAACAGAAAGACTAAATAACAAAAGGAATGTATGTATGGCTGATGTACTCCATATTTTAAAGGCATCAGTAGCTCCCAAAGGATCCATAAATTCAATGTAATCATAATCATATTCCCAACAAGATTTAATATAGGAATTGACAAAAAGGGTCCTTATTTAGTATGGAAATCTAAAGAACCAAGAATAGTCTGGGAATTCTTGAAGAAATACAAGGTTCTAGGAAAAATTAAAACTGATTAAGTGAAAATAAAGAGTCTGGCATGGTGTAAAAACAGACACACAAACCAATCAATGGAGCAGACCCACACAAATGCAGACAGACAGACCAATGGACAGACCCACACAAATGCAGACAGACCGACCAGTGGACAGACCCACACAAATGTTGACCTCTGGTTCCTAAAAAAAGTGGCATGATAAAACAATGGAGAAAGGACCTTTATAAATAAACAGTACTCAGTCAATTGTATTTTCTTTTAAAAAGAAAAGAGAAAGGAAAAAAGAAAAAAAAAAATGACCCTTGTCTCATACAATACACAAAAAATAATCGCATTAGATATAAATGTGAAACCGTTTCTAAAAGCATACCATAGGAATTTAACTTTAACCAAAGAAAAGTATGGTATTTTCCATGAACTTCTTGGCGGTGATCTCTAGGTCCTTGGAATGTGCTACCTGGTAAGACTGCTTTTATTTACCTGGAGTCATTGGCCCCAGATAATCAATAACATGATAATAATAATGGGAGTTTTAGGTCACAGGTCAACCTCTAGACGGGCTGGAAACTAAAGATCATCCTGTAAGTAGCCAGCCATAGAACTCTGACAAAAACTGCAGGCACTAACACACCAGTGAGCTTCCTCGGTTGACAATAACTCTCCATGTGTCATCATGCATGAATGCTGGGAAGTGGCAGTGTTCATAGTACCTCTTGCAGAGGAAGCTTGGAAGTTCACAGTGGGAACTTCCTGCAGTGTGCCTGAATTGGTTTCCTAGGGCTCCTATAACAAAACCAAAATGCCAACAGCTGGGGTGACTTAAAGCTACGTATTTATTGTCTTTCAGTTCTGGAGGCAAGAAATCTCAACCTAAGAAATAGCAGAACTGTGCTTGCCCTGAACCCTGGAGGAAAATTCTTCATTCATTTTCCTAGCTCCTAGTGGTTTGCTGGCAACCTGTGGAACTCCTTGGCTTGCAGCTACATGACCATGGCCTCTAATTTTGTCACCCCATGGTGAGTCTCTGTGTGTCTCTATCTTTACATGGCCATCCTCTTACAAGGACACCAGTTCCTCTTATCAGTCATCAGCCTGTCCTACTCCACTATGACCTCATAATGACATTTGCAACAACCTTATTTCCAAATAAGGCCACTTTCTGAAGTACCAGGAGTTAGAAATTAAGCATGTCTTCTTGAGATCACAGGTGCCAGGTCACTACATAACACTGTCCTGTGTGCCTTTTCATTGCTGAATTTAATCTGTGTCCTTTCAGGGCAATAAATTAACTGTAAGTAACATATATTTCTGGCAAATTATTGAACTGCAGGGTTGTTGGGACACCTACCTGCAGCAACTTGAAAATGGTTTTGAAGTACGGGTAGTCTTCAGAACTCTGATTGCTCCTCTAACTTCACAAGAATTTGAAAAAGAGATCTCAGTACAGAAAATAAAACATGAAAAAGTTTTAGCATGAAAGGGTGCTATGATTAACGTACAGTATATTATCAAAAATATTTTTAGAAGATTGAAAATGTCACAGATATCTGCAGCATAACATGTGCTGGGCAATGGGTTTGTGCCAGAACTAAAAAGAGAAAACAAAACAAAACAAAACCATTATTTTAAACCAGCAAACAAAACAACCTGTCATGAGCAGAATTGCACCCCAACCCGCACACACTGAAACTGTAACCCCTAAGTGGACCGAATTTAGAGACATTTAGAAAGGTAATTAAGGTTAAATGAGGTCATAATGGTGGGGCCCTAGTCTGACAGATCTGTTGTCCTTATAAGAGGTGGAAGAGACATCAGCTCATTCTCCCTAGGTATGAATAAGGACAATGTGGGGATCAGATGACCATCTGTAGGCCAGGTTGAAGCCCACATCAAAGCTTGTACATTCACCTGAGATTTCTAGCACCCAGAACTGTAAGAATTAATCATTTTTGTTTAAACTACCCCGCCTGGGGCATTTAGTTGTAACAGTCCACACATACTAACACACAAGCCAATTTTTTAATAAGGCGGGGGAGCAAAATATACAAAATAAAAACAGTGACCTACTGTTGCACACCTGCCAAACAGGCCCATTAAAAAGACTAAGAGCTGGCTTGGGTGGTGCAGGCCTGCTACTCCAGCAACCTGGGAGCCTGAGGCAGGTGGAACATGAGTTCAAGGCCAGCCTGGACAACACAATAGGAACCTAGTTCATACAAGCAAGATGTATAAAAGAAAATTCTACTTCAAAACAAAAATAAAAACAAATACAAAATATAAAAACAAAAGCAAAACTTGTTGGGAAGGATGTGGTACTACAGGAACTCTACAGATTTCACTCAATAATTTGTGAGGTTTATCCATACTTTTATCTTCTAACTGGGGTTTTTTCATTCATACCACTTTCAGAGTTTATTATTTGATTAGATGTTTCTATCCAGAGAATGTTCACATTATTTGGAACACTTAGAAAGAAAGAACTCAGAAATCCTTAAATGGAGGACAAGATACCTAGATTACAGTACATTCATAAAATATGAATTAAGATGAATTAAATTTAATTCACTAGAAATGGATTAAAGTTGTACACAGCAGTATAAGAATCTGTTCAAATCTAAGTTCTACAAGAGCATATATTGTTTTATTTCCATGTAAGTTTCAAAAACATACATTAGTGCTAGAAATTAGAATAGTAGTTACATTTAGGAAAAAATTTTAAAAATGACAGAAAGCAAGTGTGAGAATACTTTGCACAGGTTGCCAGATATTCTAGTTTTTGACTAGTCAATCACTGTGTTCATTCACTGACATTTACAATAGTTTTAGGATTTTTATATATTACGGTTTTCAGTTTTAAAAAGTTTAACGAATGTTGGAGTCTTCTATGGTTTCTTTTCAGGAGAAAGGTTTTTAGTATCCAGGATACAGACAAGTCATTAAAATGCGAATCCGGAATTATAACTGCAAAAGCTGAAAGGGGTGTGGGGAACCACTCAAGCCTGCTTCAAAGTTCAGGGGCCTCTAAGGACATCTGAGGACGTGACCCCGCATAGTGGGATAGTTGACTTTGCACAGGTAAATACGCATGTGCTGGTTAGGGAACTATGTAAGAATGTAAATGAGACAACAACCTGTATAGGAATTATGAAGATGCAGGTTGCTCTGCGCTCTACTCCACGCTGCCTGCTGTTGCTTAGCCTTGCACACGTGAACACTTTAACCTGGGGACCTCGTCCTGCAAATAAATCTCCCTTGCCCCACCCCCCAACCCCCACCCCGCGAGCTACCAAGGGACATGCTGTGAAAGCGTCCGCATTTGAGGGGTTGGAGGGGACGCATTAAAAACTGAAAAACCGATAAATGAAATACCGTCCAGTGCCTTCCACACTAAATGAGAATTTTTGAAACACCCAGCCAGGGACGGTTGTTCCTAAAAGCAGAAACCTAAGGGATCTCTGGTTTTAAGGCCTTAAATTCCTGTACTAGTCTCAATGCTGACCCGGCCCCCAGCCTGGCTTAGGGGACCGCCCACCACAGCCGGTGTTGTCAGCTGTAGGGATGGTGCTGCTCGGGCCGGTAATTAGCTGGGGTTAGCGGAACAAACCATCGCCACGGCCCACCTGCATTCCCAAGGACTGACCAGCCCCCCACACCTAGGGAGGTGGGGCTCTACAATCCCCAACCGCCTTAGCTTTTTAAATCTACCCAGATTCAAGTTACCTTAGCAGTACTGTCCCAAAAATGCAACATCCGTCCTCTATAATCTTAAAAGTACGTGGTATACACTCTAGCCTAGCCGGGGTCCAGTTTGCCCAATTACCTGTGACTAGTTTAGGACGTAGGCTCGCCTCTATGCTTTCCAGATGGTTCTAATGTGCGTAATAGTCAAAATTTAATTACTTCCCTGAACTGGTAAAGAACCCTGAAAACATTAAGTTCAGCTGCTTAACGCCGTCTAACTGCCAACGGGTGCAAAGCTCTTTCCCTGATCTATGTAATGGTGGCTCTTAAAAGAGCCGTTGGGTTACCGGAAGGATCTTCCGACCAGACTGCTCACTTTTTCTTGGGCGCTGCCTTCTTCGGCTTGGCAGCCTTAGGCTTAGTCACCTTGGTCTTAGGTGATTTGGGCTTCACAGCCTTAGCCTTCGCGGGGCTCTTGGCTACCTTCTTGGGCTTCACTTTAGGTTTCTTCGGGCTCTTGGAAGGCTTCTTTGCGAGAGCAGGCTTCTTAGCCTTCTTGGGAGTCTTCACCGCCCTCTTCGCCACAGCGGCCGGGGCTTTCTTTGGCTTCTTGGGAGCGCCCGCTGCCTTCGCTTTAGCCCCAACTTTAGCGGTGCTGGGCTTGGCCTCCCCGGAAGCCGCCTTCTTGTTGAGCTTGAAGGAGCCCGAGGCGCCGGTGCCCTTGGTCTGCACCAGGGTGCCCTTGCTCACCAGGCTCTTGAGCCCCAGCTTGATGCGGCTGTTGTTCTTTTCTACGTCGTAGCCCGCGGCCGCCAGCGCCTTCTTGAGCGCGGCCAGCGACACCCCACTGCGCTCTTTGGAAGAGGAAACGGCTTGCACTATAAGCTCAGACACGGAAGGGCCCGCGGGTTTCTTCTTAGTGGCTGCCAAAGCTTTAGTAGGCTTCTTAGCTTTTTTGGCAGCCGCTGGCTTCTCGGGGGCAGCTGAGGCCGGCTGTGCAGCCGGCGCAGTCTCAGACATGGCTGCTGAAGAAGAGGAGGAGCAGAAGAAAATGGAGAAGACCCACTGATCAGGAGCGCGCGGTACACCCGGCGACGCCTATTTATAGAGCAGGGCTGCGCTGTGATTGGTGCGCGCTGGCACCGCCCCCAAACCGCAGAGCTCCCTGCTAGGCCGCCAACATTCCTGGATTTTCCAGGAGGGCTCAGATCTCTTAGCCTTCTACTCCCCTAAATGTGGCCCACTCGCTTTGCAAAAGTGAAAATTCAGGCAAAGCCAAGTCGGGCTGTACCCACTGGTAACTTCAGAGAGTGTTGTCTCCTGCTTAAAAAACCGCTCAGGAGTGAAGGGGGAGCTCTTTATAAATGAGTCAGGCAGTCACATCCAAGGATTTTAGGTTGAAGCTACAAGAAGATGCCGCGGCGGGAATGTTCGCGTCTAGTTTTCCAGGAAAGAAAAAGAGCACTTTTTAAGGGGGAGGCAGTAAGAGCAGCACGGGTATAGGCCTTGTGCACGTTTAGAACCGGCTCTCAGGCACGCGGTTGCTCCTGGCGCTCTGAAGTGTGTCTGGTGCCCTCCTCCCATGTTTTGGGCAAAAGAAGACTAACCAGAACACTCCACAATTCAGTAACCGCAGTTGTTACTTACACGGGCAAGGAGAGTTATGCAAACCATTTCCACAGTTGTAGCTTTGTCTTTTCTTTCGGTCCAAAGCGTTTCACGGAATTCAGTGCCCAAAGAGAACTCCTTTCCACCTCAGCACATACTATCCACGCTGTGTGATAAACAATCTCTTCATCCTCATTCCACTCAGATTTACAGGGCTCGCCACTGTGCGTGTACACGCATTAAATAAAGGCCAGGGGAATGAGCCGGTTCTGTAAGAGGCATTGTCCCAAGAATTTAAATCACTTTTATGTGAAAGCCAGGGAGTAAGATTTTAGAACACTTCTTTAAGTTGTGTTGAAAAGCATCAGTATGCTAAAATGATTTCACCTTGCAAACCAATGGCTGTAAACAGAAGAATAAAATGCTGTTAAATTCTCATCCTCTTCCACAGGCTGGCTGTTGGGAACTGCCCAGCGCATGGGAGAACAAGGCAGTGACTTCTCATATGCATGGGTTTTCAAAGTCCACGCCGGCTTAGTAACAATAAATAATGTAATAGTCCTAGTATTTTATACACTTATTCATCCTATTGAGAAGCTATCATTTCAGATGTATTTAGAATTTTCAAGAATGTGTAGCAAAGCAAATGAAAACAAAATGACGCATCTTCATTTGAAAGCTAGATTACAAAATAACGTTGACAACATTGTCAGGTTTTAGGTAAATCCTTTTTGAAACAAATTTTCCGCACAGTAACAGCATCTGATCAAATGAAGCTTTCGGCATGGGAATACGGATAATTATTTGACTCCGGGTCTCTTTCGGTATTTTATTTAAACTGTCTTCCTCCTTTGTTTCCATTGTTAAACCGTGGCTTCCCCTCCCCCACAAAAGGCAATGGAAAGGCTTTACGCAAATGAAGGTTGCTAGAACTGCTTTCTCAAAGGACACTTGGGAAAATGGAATAAACCAATCAAAACGTTGAATTAGGTCTACCTTTTGTTAGCATTGAAGAATCCTCGACATTGTAATGTTTGACAGCTATCGAGTCTGCTCTTCCCCGAAATGAATTGCGCACTTTGCCACCTGGTCTAATCCCGCTGCCCTGAATGGCGCGCGCGCTTCTGTGACCCGCGGCAGGGCGGGAAAGTAGGCAGACAGCGCCATTTTGCACCTAGCGGAGTATGCACTAGGCCTTAGTTAGAAAAAAAGCTTTCAAAAATCTACAGCGGAGCATGAACATGTAACAAAAAGATGTTTTACTAGAGAAAATGTTTCTGTGAGCGGTAATGTAATTTTACTAGGCACGATATGTTTTCTAGGCTTCTCTAACAGTCTTTGCTCAATGTAAACATTACTAAAGGAATCCAAATTTTGCAAAAGTTGTCAGAAACTAACCCTGTATCAGCAGAATGATTACTGAAGTATAAATACGATACGTCTGGAATACATAGCCACTATTCACTTGTTGCCATCTTCCTAAGAATTGGTTGATTACAATTATCGTGGAAATCAATGTCTGATTTTACAAAGAGGGAAATCAAACGTGCTTTAGGCTTATAAAGATGAAATAGAGAATGGAGACATGAAAAACCTGAAAAGACCAGAGGATTGAAAATAGTAACCAATGAAATTTCACGTTGGTAGGACATTTTAAAATGCACCAATCACAGTCTGCAACGTCACAAAGACGCAGTGTTATCATCCAGTCACCGTACAGTACATACTATAAATATGAGCAGTGCTTCTCTGGAGAATACCTTTTCCAGTTCTTAGGTTTGTGTAAGCCTCAGTAATGGCTCGCACAAAGCAGACAGCACGAAAGTCCACTGGTGGCAAAGCCCCTCGCAAGCAGCTGGCCACGAAGGCAGCCCGCAAGAGCGCGCCGGCCACTGGCGGCGTAAAGAAGCCGCACCGCTACCGGCCCGGCACCGTGGCGCTGCGCGAGATCCGGCGCTACCAGAAATCCACCGAGCTGCTGATCCGTAAGCTTCCCTTCCAGCGGTTGGTACGCGAGATCGCGCAGGACTTCAAGACCGATCTGCGCTTCCAGAGCTCGGCCGTCATGGCGCTGCAGGAGGCATGCGAGGCCTACTTGGTGGGTCTGTTCGAGGACACCAACTTGTGTGCCATCCACGCCAAGCGGGTCACCATCATGCCCAAGGACATCCAGCTGGCGCGCCGCATCCGCGGGGAGAGGGCTTAATTGCACCATCAAGTCTACGGTTTTAACCAAAGGCTCTTTTCAGAGCCACCCACATTTTCAAGTAAAATGGCTGTGAGTTTCATTAGACAAACCCACATTTCCAAATGGCTGTTAAGTCCACTAGATGGGTCATATTTTCATCTTATGAAAAAACGTAACTGTGACGGAGGTTTTTCCTGTGAAACGCACACACAGGCTGTTAGAGGGGCTAGAAGAAGTTTGAGTTAAATTTGGTCTCAAATGTCAGAAAACGTGATAGCGTGAAAGCTTTAACGTGACTGAAAATGTAGGAAAATTAACAAAATCTGGCTTCTAACAAGATAACTCTCTTGATAAAGTATTTTCTCGATCAAAATCGAGTTGTGAAAAATTTAGCACTTAAAAGTGTTGAAAGTGGTTTTGAAATCATGAGCTTACATTTACAATATTGTAAGCCTAGTTCTCTTCCAAGCTTTCAGGAAATAATCTCTGACGCCGGATTGCCTACCCCTGCCTGCGCCTTCCACTTCCTGGGTCTTGGAAGCGGGTTTAGGGCGGGGACTGCTTGCGTCACATTTCCCGCCTGCGCACTTTCCATTATCCGCAGCTGCAGAAGCTGGGCGGGGTTAGGGGACGCAGATATATAAAGACTGGCTCATTCTCACTATCCTGTTAGTTCTTTGTTCTCCAAAGAAGTCATGTCTGGCCGTGGTAAAGGAGGCAAGGGCCTTGGTAAAGGTGGTGCTAAGCGCCACCGCAAGGTGCTACGCGACAACATCCAGGGCATCACCAAGCCCGCCATCCGCCGCCTGGCCCGGCGCGGCGGCGTCAAGCGCATCTCCGGCCTCATCTACGAGGAGACGCGCGGGGTGCTCAAGGTCTTCCTGGAGAACGTCATCCGCGACGCCGTCACCTACACGGAGCACGCCAAGCGCAAGACGGTCACCGCCATGGACGTGGTCTACGCGCTCAAGCGTCAGGGACGCACCCTCTATGGCTTCGGTGGCTGAGGTTTTTGACCTTGCCACGGCTTTCTGTTCTGAACAAAGGCCCTTTTCAGGGCCGCCCAACTGCTCAAAAAGAACTGTACTAACAGCCAGAGAGCTCCAGACGAGTTGAATGTATGCCCGGACTGCGGGGATAAAAGCAACACTAAATATTTAGCCAGCTATGTTAGTTACCCAAATGAGTAGTTAACCCACTACTCGCTTCTCTTCGCTAAGAGTAAAAAGATACTAAAACGTTAAGAAGAAACGTTAAGAGCCTTGTCTGGCGAACAAAGACAGATCCTGGCGTATCAGCGAGCTCATTCAATTCTTGTCAACCAATCAGAACTGATGACCTAATGTTTTAGAGGCCAGCAACAGTAAGAAGGGGGATGGGAAAGTAATGGGACGTGTTAGAGAATTAAGGAGTGTGAAATTGAGCAAGTAAATTTCCCCTCAGTTATGCGTCAAGAACAATACGGATAAGGTAACCAACAATACAATAATTTATTTCACTGAAGTGGTTGTACAACTAGAAAATACAAATTCATTGAATTGTTCATGTAAAGTGGGTAAATTTTCCTGTGTAAGCTTCTAATACTATACATGGAGAAACATGCAAACGGAAGCAGATGATTAATAAGGAGAGGCGTTGTTGGTCTGTTAAAGTCATGCTAGACTCAAGTACTGTATAGATATTGTCTAGTTACTGTTGCACAGAATTTTAAAGGCTCTCATTCAGTTATGTGATCAAGTATATATCAGATTTCAGAACTCTAAGGAAAGGACGTGAACTTACTTGACTAATGGAGAAGCATCTTACTGTTATCTGAAGAGATACCCAAATACTTTTCTCCAGGCTCTTTTTGGTATCTTTAAGTGGCTGATTTTAGAGTCAGTATACTTGCTTTTGTGAGGGTGTCTCTCCTTGATTCTGGGATCCTGTTTTCCTCCTGACAATGGTCATGTAAGATTTGTTGGACAAGGATGAAAGTAAACAATTTGGCTTAATGTAAAACTGACAATGAGGTTCAGAACTACATCCTAGATAATTTCAACAATTCTGGAGTCAGACAACCAGAAATGGGCCTGCCAGGGAAGATTGTTATATTCTGTCCTTTTTAAAAGTTGGTATTCCCTTAAGAGATATTTAATGGTCTCCTCCAATATGCCAGTGAGCAAAGAGAATTACATGTGCTCATACCCTGAGTCAATGCAGAGACAGATACACAACTCTCCTGTGTGGGAGATTAGTATTCACAGCTGGCTTCTATTATTCTGTACCTAATATTTTTACAGTATTGCAGACCAGTGCCGATAGCACCATAGTCATCTTAGTCTTACCCACTACCACCGCAGGTGGAAATTTCTGAGCCTTCTTCAATCCTTTCACGTAATTCTCGATTGATTTGCAGTCTGCCCATCCCTCAAATCAAAAGAGAAACTGCCATGCCAAGTGCTGAGTTGTGGCACCACTCTTGTACGTCTGAAGGCAGCCTTGGAGACTTGTTTAAAAGATCATACTTGTATGCATTTAACGAACATGCATAGACTATGTTTTAGACTTTAAGTCTGTTCTGGTTGTTACAGAAAACAAAGTTCTCATTTTCAAAGAACATTCTAGATGAAGATAGAATCATAAACAAAATAAAATTGAAGAATATATTGTTATAGATAAAATAGCACATATGTGTACTATTTATAAAAATGAGCAAAGCAAGGTATTATTTTACAAAACATGGTTGGGGGAATCTGTTTAATGAGGTGAATATTTGATCTGAAAGAAATGAAGCACAAAGCTTTGTGCTTCTGAAAGAAATGAAGCACAAAGTTTTGTGCTTCTGAAAGAAATGAAGCACAAAGACAGGCAGATATATGATATAAAAAAAACATTTCCAGGAAGAAAGAAAAAATATAAAAACTCTGACTCTGATGTTTTGTTCCACTCCAAAAATTACAAAATTAGCAAATAATAATGCAATAGAGAATGAGATCAAAGGGTAAACCAGGAGCCAGATCTGGTATGACCTTGTTTAGCTGGAACTTTCCAGTTTTAGTACTCACTGGAAGTCCCTAGAAAACACTAGGACTCAGACACTGGGTGATCACCATGCTTTGGGGCTGTAATAAAGATACGGGTCTTTAGCTTATTATGAAGACAATGAAAACCACTGGAAATATTCTGAGGAGAACGAAGAGATGAATATTTTTCATGAATACAGGAATATATTCTTGCTGCTAGGTAGCAAAGCAACTAGGAGGGTGGCATCAAAAAGGGAAGCAAAAAGATTGGTTAAAAGTAATTGGAGTTATTCAGTCAAAAGGTGATGTGGCTTAACCAAGAGAAACAGCAGCATGACTGAAAGGTGTATTTGGAGCACAGAGCTTAATAGGACTGGATGGAAGTTGTGAGGAAATTGGATAAACCAGGACTCCAAGGTTTCTGGCCTGAGCTGCTGGAAGAATGAAATTCCATTAACCGAAATGGAGAATACTGAAGAAATAAAACTTGGATTTACATGGACAAATTTGCCATGCTCATTAGATACACTAGATATGCAACTGAATATGTCTGATCACTAAGGACAGAGGTAAATGGTATTTTAAAAATAATTTTTTGGTGAAGGTGTCATTTTTTGGTGGAGTGGAAGGAAATTTATAGCACCTGTAGTTAAGGACACTCTTAAAAAACAACAACAAAAAGCAACCATTAGGATGAGAAATAGCTGCACTGCCACCAGACTGGCATAGCTACAAACCAGGATGGAACAGCTGTAATATAAACTATTTCACAGAACACAGAAAAAATAGGTAGTGAAATTGGACGCCAGTGCCTTCAAGAACAGTAAGTGGGGTGGCAGAACTATGGCAAAGTATAAAAAAAACTTCAAATATTCATGGAGTAGTTTTATCCATGACAGCTGAAAAAAAAAATCATAGGTGTTATATTCCCCTTTATGGATATAGATTTATACTATTTATCCAGTTCCTAATAAAATTTTCTACTTTCTACTCATTTACTAACAAGGTTGCATTGTTTAGATTTCAGACTATCATTAGCATCCCATGTGCAAAATTACATATAATGGAATCGCATTCATGCGACCATTTTTCAATGCATTTCGTTTTTAGGGTGCTTATACTATGTAAACGCCATGGAAAACTACACATTGTCACCAGTTTCGCAGTAGCCCCAGATTTATAATCCAGAGCAAAGTATGAGGTCTAAAATTAAAGACACCCGTTCCCCAGGACACGAAGCACAAACTATAGTTTTTGGTTACATAGCACTGAGACTCACTGTCCAGGATACAGTAGGTGGGTATAGGGCCTCTACTTCCCTCCTAAGAAAGGACTAAGTGGGCCTGGACTCTTCCCGCTCCCCTCGGTGGAGAACTGGGCACCCGCGCTAACAGCCGGCTCCAGAGCTGCCCTGAGCCTGCTCTGGTTCACTTGCGGCTCCTGCAGTGACAAAACTCTTTTCGTGGGATAGTGGGCGGCCCTGAGAAGGGCCTTTGGGGAAAGAAGGAGAAAGAACAGATTAGCCGCCAAAGCCGTAGAGGGTGCGTCCCTGGCGCTTGAGCGCGTAGACCACGTCCATGGCGGTGACCGTCTTGCGCTTGGCGTGCTCCGTGTAGGTGACGGCGTCGCGGATAACGTTCTCCAGGAAGACCTTGAGCACCCCGCGCGTCTCCTCGTAGATGAGGCCGGAAATGCGCTTGACGCCGCCGCGCCGGGCCAGGCGGCGGATGGCGGGCTTGGTGATGCCCTGGATGTTGTCGCGTAGCACCTTGCGGTGGCGCTTAGCACCACCTTTACCAAGGCCTTTGCCGCCCTTGCCGCGACCAGACATGCTGAGAACTTTGTTGAAAGCAGCAGCAATCAGTGAATTGATGGAGAGCAATGTGGATAGATATAAGCTGTCGTCGGACCTAATTGAAAACTACAACAAGAGGCGGCGCTCTGGAGGTGCGGCCACTTCCTCTTGGCTCCGCCCTTCTCTGGCCAGTGACCTGAGGCCTCTGAGAGCAAACACAGTAACTACTTTGTGTTTTTAATTCCTGTTGTTTCTCCCTGCCCTTGACTACACTGTTGTTTTAACTTGTCTTATCATTGACTAAGAGTTTTACTAAAGGCTTCAATTTTGACAAAGCCCTTGAGGGAGTTAGAAATGTACCACTCTGTCTTATTGGTGATATAAACAGGTTAAAAACATCTTTTAAAAAAAATAGGTATAAAAAGATTGAAATTCTCCTGTGCATGATGTTCTCCTTATATTACAGGAAGGGATGAACAAGAAACATACTTATAAAAGGACAGAAATTGAGGCCGAGAGAATTCCCTGCAAATGATCTAAATTGTTAAATAAACTATCCCTTCTTAGTCACTTCCAAGCCACCTTACCTTGTCACATTTTGTTTGCTGATATTGATCCAATTCAGCATGTGAGTACCGCCATTTCCTCTAGGTCATCATTTGCACTTTGGTACTAAATAATACTTATATTAAAATGTTATGCCTTTCTGTGGCTGGTCTATTCTTTTAATTCCCAGTTCAACCTGGACCCTAATAGGTTGAGGGTGGAGTTTTTCCACCCTTACACATCAGACTTCCTCATTCAGCAGGAAGTTATGGTCTTGGAACACTGCCATTTCCTTTTTTCATTTGTGACACCGGCATAATAACAATACTAATAACCTGTGAGAATTTCGGTTAGCTAAGTGTAACAATGTTGAAACAGAGAACACAAAGGTGGGAGCAACATAAATATGTCTATTTTTAGATGTTATTAATTTTAAAGTGCACCTAGAATTGGGATACTACTTTCGTTTAAAAATTTTTACTTTCTGAACAGGGTCCCTAGCAGCAAATATGTATACAGAACTTTACCAGTAAGTGGTAAGGCACGAGATGTTGACAGTTGGTTTTATATGTGACATATTTAAAATGATTATCCAAAAATATTTCTTTTTCTCGTTCTCAAGGTATTCAGACATATCCAGCATTCTCATAGCCAAGACTGGAATGAAGTTCAGATTTCCAAATGTGTGTGTAAACTTTCACTGTTGTGTTATAGGTGGTCCCTAACTCTTGCAATTAGTAGACCACTTCTGGAAAAACTGGAAGGGCTAATAATTTTTTAAATCTGAACAATCACAGAACTTGATTATTTTCTTCTCTGAAAGTTTTGTTCTTTTCATACAGTTCTCTACAATAAAAACTGATTATAGACTCTAGGAATATTGGCTATAAATTTCAGCCTGTGGTGCAGCATTACTTTGTGGTTACTTTCTAGAGAAGAAAAAATATGTTTTACCTAAGCCCTTGCAGTAACCAACATTTAAAACATAGACTACCTCTATCCTATTAGAGTCTGAAGCTACCCTGAGAATTAATCTCACATGAAACAGATTAAAAATATAGAAAGAATACAAAAGCATGTCATAAATTTATGGACAGGGCGGCTTTTCATGAAACTAAAACTCAAAGGAATTGGAAAGCTTAATTGTTTTTATACTAAGTTGAACAAAGAGAAGCAATTGGAAAATAAACTATGTGAAAAGGCTGAAGGAGGGCAGTAAGTACCCTAATACTGTCTGCACAAAATTCTTTGAGTTATGACTGCCTGCTGTGTTCATACAGAATCAATAATTTAGCCCTTCTGTAGAATATTTTTCTTCTAGTAAAATGAAGATTTTTTTCATAAGGAAATGTTTTCTTTTTTAAGAAGAAAACAGCCTATTAGAAAGGACCCTTTGAATCCACTATATTTGAAATGTCATTAGCTCAAAATCATACTTATGCATTAGTGGCAATTTGGGGGTAGCATATCTGTCCATCTTTATCTCCAGGCCATCTTACTGTCCAAGTGCAAAGTGAGAGGTGCCTAGTGCAATGACATTAAAATGCTGGCAATGCTGTTCACATGAAATGGTTGGTGATTTTTTCATAAATTGGATTTTTTCCCATTCTTTGATTTATTGAACCATATAGAAATTTTGTTCTTGGACAGATTAATTTTTAAACATAGATTAAAGCCAAGTCGATGCAACTAAGACATAATGAAAAGTTCAGAAGCTAAAATTTAGTTCATGTCCAATTTTTAAAAATACTAGGGTATAAGTAATACATAGCTAACAATAATTAACAATTGTATAACTCTGTGTCCTGAAACCTCATTATGATCTTCTAAATGTTACCTCCATTTTTATGATGGAGAAATTGATTTGTCTTGGATGACACAGTATGCCATAGTATGACTGAGATTTGAACCTGAACAAACTACCAGAAATGCTATTTCTGTTCAGTTTCTAATCTTCCTGTAGTTATTCTAGCAGAGTTATGAATTCTACTGGTAACCTTTTATTTATTTACTTATGCTGTGCTGTTCTGTGGAAAGCTCTACATAAAAAGACTGAAAGCAAAGTCTGTTTTACATTTGCAACAAAAAAGTTAAAACATAGGCAAGGGTAGCAAGGATGAGCCACTGCTACTGTCCAATTGACCCTAGGACAATAATGGGAATTTTTGCAATGCTTCTTTCAAAACATGTACTTAAAAACTTTTTCTTTATAGGCAGAGAGAGTGCCACAGATGAAGCCACAGACCAGACCCAGAGAGACAGAGACAGTTAGTTGAAAAGTTAAGTGAAGAAATTAAAAAAAAAAAAGAAAAAAAAGTCAAACACTGTACATCAGATCCAGCACACCTATAACCAGAATAATGAAATGCTTGAGCTTCAGCAGGGGCACAGAGCCACAGTCTGTTTGGATAGGACAAGCATTAACGGTTGTGTCTGGGTAACAGTTGTCTGCCTGGCAAAATAGATTCTTCTACTTTAGGAAAATTAAGACATACATGCATTTATTTTCATTTGAAATATTGTATAAACCAAAAGTTGCTGTAAAAAAAAACCCCAGAACAGAAATCCACATAAACCACATTTTTTATGGTTCATAGTTGCCAGGTTTTACCATGGGACATCAATGCACAACTTTTTTTTTAAGATATAGAAAGATGTAGGAAAAGTGTCAGGTATAAGGACTTAAGTGAAAAATGGAAATGTAGTGTCTTAAGGAACTAGGGGCTGTCACACTTCAGCAATGTGTACTCTAAATTTAAAAACAGGATGAAAAACATACATAATAAGCAGAAAACTACCTTGTTTATTGCAAAGGCAGAAACTATTCTCCTACAGATTAATTTATTTCAGTGCTTAACCATTAAATTTCAGGTAGCAAAACCACAAATTAATCAACACTAGCACCTGGACATTCAGATTTTCCAGGAGCAAATTATTTGTGTTGTACTCAAACGTACATTTGCCTTAGTGGACACATGCTAGGCTATACTGTTAACATTTCACAATCAGCAATAAATGATTATCATACTACATATTGCACAAAGTATGGCTTCTACATCAACTATGCAGGATATGGAACTATGAAAATCCCAACAAATCAACTACTCCTTCAGCCATTATAAGATGTATAAGTTATACTAAAAAGTTGTCTTATGCAGAAATTTAACACTCCAGAGGGTATCTTACTGTTTACAGCCACTTTCATTGAAATAACTGGGTGGCTCTTAAAAGAGCCTTTGGGTCTTAAGTGTTTTATCTGTTTACTTATGCTCTCTCCCCGCGGATGCGGCGCGCCAGCTGGATGTCCTTGGGCATGATGGTGACCCGCTTGGCGTGGATGGCACACAGGTTGGTGTCCTCGAACAGACCCACCAGGTAGGCCTCAGAAGCCTCCTGCAGCGCCATGACGGCCGAGCTCTGGAAGCGCAGGTCGGTCTTGAAGTCCTGCGCGATCTCCCGCACCAGCCTCTGGAAGGGAAGCTTACGGATCAGCAGCTCGGTGGATTTCTGGTAGCGCCGGATCTCGCGCAGCGCCACGGTGCCGGGCCGGTAGCGGTGCGGCTTCTTCACGCCGCCGGTGGCCGGCGCACTTTTACGGGCAGCTTTGGTAGCCAGCTGCTTGCGCGGGGCCTTGCCGCCGGTGGACTTTCGTGCTGTCTGCTTCGTACGAGCCATCTGGTACCACAAGACCGGTCTTTTAACAACTGAAGAAAAATAAAAGCCACCTTGCTTTTATAGAAGTAGACTACCACCGATTGGACCCAAAATCATTCAAAATTACCCGCGCTTTTCTCGGATTGGTCCGTCTTCTTGACATAGTCCACAGATTAAAAACTGCATTGAATTTGGTGAGCCAATACAACATCCTTTTCACTGTCGCTGCTTTGACGTCATTACATTTATTTTTGGGTTTCTATGGTGACTGTGAACAAAAACGCAGCACAGCAAAATTCTGACCTCTCGAAATTAAAATACGGGAAGCACACAAAGGAATGTATAAACCTCTAACAGATTATGTTTAATAGCAGATTTGTTGTGGCAACTGGGAAAATCTGCATTTGGGACCTTTTTTTCCCCCCCAGGGGAAAGTATCGTGAACAACTGTGAAAAAGTTAATGGTTTTAGAAGATAATTGCAGGCATTAAGTGAAAGGTGCTTGAAATTTACTTAAGCAAAAGTATTTTTCTGAACTTCAAAATAGGTGGAATATGTTCCTATTTTAACTGAATAAGGACTTTTAAAATGCAGTGCGCCTTTTTGCCTAATGATTCGTTTTTCCCGTGATGGTATCTGTATCTGCTGCGCCGTGGCTGAAGTTCGAATAACTGCTCTCATTACAGTAACGTTCTTCCTCATGTCTGCTCTCTCAACTGAAAATTTTACGGATCCAAGTGGAATTAGAGGGGCTGGACGTTTAGCTCAGTGGCTCAAGCACTTGCCTGGTGAGTACGAGGTCGTGAGTTCGATCCCCGGTACCAAAGAATAAGACAAAAACTCTTAAATGGAACGACACTGCTGAACCTGCAAATAGAAAGACACTAACTTCTTTCTAGTTCAGAATTATAACGTGGAAAGGTTAAGTCAAAGCATGACAGCTAATTTAACAGAAACAGTTGTTGGCTCTGAAAAGAGCCTTTGTTGTTAGAATTGATTTGTCGCCGATGATACAAAAACAGTATCAACTTATTTCCCTTTAGCCTTGTGGTGGCTCTCGGTCTTCTTGGGCAGCAGCACGGCCTGGATGTTGGGCAGCACGCCGCCCTGCGCGATCGTCACCTTGCCCAGCAGCTTGTTGAGCTCCTCGTCGTTGCGGATGGCCAGCTGCAGGTGGCGCGGGATGATGCGCGTCTTCTTGTTGTCGCGCGCCGCGTTGCCCGCCAGCTCCAGGATCT